>VKHC01000030.1:0-25773 GCA_015143735.1 Synura sp. LO234KE | reverse complement strand
ATCTGGTTGTTAAGAATCTTTGTCTGTACCTTATACATAGTCTTCGTGAGCGATAGCGAATATTCCAACATGGTAGCAGGCTAATTTGGTGTTTTGATAAGGTCTGGAAATTATTTTAATCTGAAAGTATGTCTATTAAGAGGTTACGAGCGTCCCTTGGATCCATATCCATTTTTCATTACGTCAGCACACAATTAATTAATTATCTGGTTGTTAAGAATCTTTGTCTGTACCTTATACATAGTCTTCGTGAGCGATAGCGAATATTCCAACATTTAGTGGTAGACTTTAGATGGTACCACTATAGTGGTTACCGTTATAGCGTGGTTTTTTATCCACTGATGTAGCTGGTTACCAAGAATTTCAGTGGGCGTTTTGTGGTGAGCTTGCTTTGGTGGTCGACTTTATATTAGCTTTGGGGAGACCGATTATAGCTGGTGGAGACACCTATAGAATACCCACGACGGGGTGAATAAATTTTGGTACCTAAAAACAACTGCGCATGGTGAACTTTGGCGGCAGACTGTACAAGGTTACGAGTTTGACGGAGGCTACATTAAAAATTAAGGAAATATCACGACTTTTATAATATTGTCTGATAACGTGAATTTATGTTAAATGGTAAATGATAAGGACGGAAATCTAAGTTGGTTTTTGATAATAAGGCAACTAAGTCAAGCAGTAGAGGGAATCGAGCTGAGTGGTACGCACCACACCCATGGCTTTGACTTCTTATTTCATTACACTCCTTCTGCAATCAGTACTGATGGTATTAACAACGATGAAACGTAGTAAACAACAAACAGTACCTTTACATTACAACAAGCATGGAGGTGATCAAAATTCGGATTATGAGGACGAAGGATCAAAAGCGATTGCATTCCCCTCGTCGTCAGCGATATTTCCAGCATGACTCATTATTCGTTCCCATGCACTTTAGCAAACACTCCTGGATTCGCACATAATCGTCCTAACAATTCACATCGACGCATGGCTGGCTGACTACCCCTATACACTAAGCCAATATTCATAAACACCGCTACCAACAAGCCACCATGGATTTCCCTACACACAGAGCGTACACAGAGTGGCACTAGATGAGGTCGGACTCATTCTGTCTCTCAGCCACTGCTCCACGTCTCAGGAGAAAGCTCTCCGAAACCAACCAAACAATCCCCCCCCTGCACCTTTCGCCCTGCCTCCCCCGCCCTGGTGGACAGCACTCGCGTTGCTCGAATCATTATTGTGAGCGCCAGGATTTTCACTTAACTTCGGGTTATCAGAAGACGATGAGAAATTACTGGTGGAGCTGGTGGCACTGGAAGGGGTGCGAACATTCTGATCCGCGTCGTTGTCCGTCGAGGACGTGTTGCTGATGCAATTTCCACTTCGATTTTCTGAGGTCGATAAGACAGTCAGACCAGAGGCGCTCAAGGCCAGTGGCTTCGAGAACGTTTTATCATTGAGGAGAATATGATGTAGCAAAGTATAGAATGCCGCATCCACATTGGTCGACATTTTCGCACTCGTTTCGAAAAACGACACCCTTTGTCTTTCGGCTGCTGCTTCTCCATCCGATGTGCTTAGAAAAATATGATTAGATGATTGAATTAGTTTATCAGGATTTAGTTTGGAGGGGGAAGACACGTCGTTTATAGGAGTGGCGGTGCTCGAACGGGAGGCATCCTTGTCTATGTTCAGGCAACTCGCTTCACATTCATCACGAAGATCAGTTTTATTCCCGACAAGAATAGTTTGAACGGTATTGGATGCGTGCGAGTTAATATTTTTCATCCAATACTCCACGCTCTGCAACGTCTTAGGTTCGGACACGTCGTAGACCAGCATAATTGCGTGAGCTCCGCGATAGTACGTCTGCGTTATTCTATGAAATTGCTCTTGGCCAGCTGTATCCCACACCTGCACTTGTATTACCTCTCCGCCTATTTCTACTTTTTTGCATTTAAAATCAACACCCACCGTTCCAACTAGACAAGGGTTGAAATCATCTTGTGTCCAACGATATACCAAACTTGTTTTCCCGACCCCAGAATCACCGAGCATAAGTATCTTAATTTTTCTAGTTGGAGCTCTAAAACCAGACTTAATTTGATGATCAGATATGATTACAGTTCTGCTTAATCTTTCCTCTTCTGCAGCCCTTCGCTCTTCTTCTTCTTCTTGGACTCGCTTTTCATCTCGAGGAGTAGAAGCTTCCTCCAATCCCTAAGAAATTTCGCTTAGAAAACAATAATTTTGTAATGGACCTTTACCTTCTGTAGTGCAAGAACTTCACGGTGCTGCAATGGCCCTGTTCTCTTCTCTGATATTTCCGTTAACGGATTCAATGCACCACCTCGCGATTCTAGAGAGGAATTTACACTACTAAGTTGAGTTTGTTCATCATTAACATGCATGCTGCGGCTTCGTGACCGTCCCCGGGACAATATTTCCTCATCAACATCATGGTATTCCTCATCGTCATCATCATCTTCTTCCCCATCATTCAGAAAATCAACTGGATCATAAGGCTCTAACAGAGGTGGAGTATTCATATCCATTTTGACAATTTAGGCAAAGGTAGTGATATACTTATTACTTTTACGAATTGGAAAATTTAAGAAATTATTTGTTTGATTAAGTTATCCCGGGTGACACAGTCATGCAAATCTAATATTACTTCAACTTGCATCGTTTATAATTATCGCGCAAATTTAAGTAGAAAATGATAAAAATTGCGCTAATATTTGCTTCTTTGGGAGTTGGTATTAGTTTCGTACCGATCGGTCGTATCCCTTCTTGCGTCAAGTTCAATATGAAATTTGAAAACGCTATTGGCGCACAACCGCCACTTGGATTCTGGGATCCATTAGGTTTGCTGAAAGATGCCAATGAATCTAGATTCGAAAGATTAAGATATGTAGAGACTAAGCATGGAAGAATCGCTATGTTGGCCATTTTGGGCCACCTGGTGACTTCAGCTGGAATTCGACTGCCTGGGGATATAGCATTTGGGGTTCCTTTTTCCTCGATCAGAAGTGGAGTTGCCGCCTTTGAAGACATTCCGGCTCTTGGCACAGCGCAGCTTTTTGCATTTATAGGCCTTATTGAGTTAGGCTACGCTGTTCGTAAAGATGAGATAGAGGCAGCTCAACTGAAAGCGTCTGGATGGGACGACGAAACAATAAAGAGAAAGCTTGCCATCGAGCTGAATAATGGTCGTGCTGCTCAAATGGGTATTCTGGCCCTCGTTGTGCACGAGAAGTTGGATAACAACCCTTACATCATAAACTCTCTGTTAGGATATCCTGTTCCTTTTAACCAATAAGATGGCAAAAGGTGCACGGATGAACAAGCCCATAAAAATTAAATTGTATTCAATTACTTCCCTCAAATCGCTTCGAGAATTTACCGAAATATATTGGTTCGCGACTACGCGGCAAGTGTTGATGGCCACTCTACCACTATTTCTTACGGTCACTCTAGTAGTAGTCCGACAAATGAGGAGCTCCTGTTACAGCTCCACGGCTGGAGTTAAGATTTTAGTTCAACGATGATGACAGCTACTAATAAGAACATCGGTCAGGGAATGTCCTCATGGTCGGGTGGCATTAGTTACAACTAGCTAACGCTTATTCTTCTGCTCTTGCCGGCGCGCGCGTGGTGTAACCTTTGCTTTTAAAGTATCATATGATACGACTCTTCCTCCGCTTCTTCTTTGTGTAGGAGGATGTTCTTTCGACTCAAATTCTTTTCCCCATTATCTTCTCACTTCCTCTGTCGTGGTGCTATTCCCACAGATTCCACCTACTCCCCCCTCACCACCAGCACCACCAAGAATCAAACGGTATTTTGAAATAGAAAAAAGTTGTAGGAGGAGCAACAAGCAAACCGGCGCACTGAAAGAAATCCTCTTAATAACCTATGAAGCACAAACCGATCTCTATTGGTGAAAACGGATTGCTTTCAAAGAACTGAAGTCGCCTGACCGTATTGTTCGAACACAAGATAAAAAGGATTATTCGTCTCGAATTAACTCTCCTGTTCATTTCCCTTCCCCTCCACTTCGTCCTCCTCCACAGACTGCTCCTCCTGTTCCCCCTCGCCTCCCCTATCGATGGCCAACCAGTCCGACAGCGACTGCGCCCAGTCTCGATCGGTGAGAGGAAGAAAACTCCACGTTGATCTCATTCCAGCTCCACCGAACAAGGACGGTGCGCGCTCTCCCCCTCCAACTCCCACCACCGACATAGCCGCCGGGTCCGTCCGCTCAAGAAGGAGCACGCCCTCCTCCGTCCAATCCGTCAGAAGCAACGCGTAAATCTGAAGGCAAGCGGAGAACCCGGCCCCGACCGCGAACCCGTACCATAGCCCGCTCAGCCCGAGCTGCGGCCGATTGACAAAGGCCAGACAGAGTCCCACGGGAACCGCGAGGGCCCACGTGCTCCCGAGAGTGATTGCGGCGAGGAGTCGTTGTCTTCCCATCCCTCTGAGAGCGCCCTGACAACAGCCCTGCACTGCGTCCACAACGATAAACAGGGCCGCGGGCCAGGCCAGAGTCCCCACCCGGTACTGCACGTCTTCGTCCCCCGTCACCACGTAACCCGCCACCTCGCGGTACTTGAGCAGGAGAAAGGCCAGTCCGATGGCAGCCCCCGACCCAGCCACAAGACCAATTGCAGAGCTAAGCGCCGCCGAGTATACACGTTTATTCACAAGCGCGGACCCCACGCGCACACTCACGGCCACCGAGATGGCGAGGGGGAATAAAACGAATGCAAAACTGAGGTGGAGGGACGACATGAAACGGACACAGTGGGAAGAATCGTGACGAAAGCGAAGCCACAGACTGGCGTATGTGAAGCGCGCAGACAGGTGACGAGGCCACAACGCAATGAGGGGTGGATGTAGGGGGCCGTGTACTTGGAGGCTGTAAGCATCGCTTGGTGGGCCGCCAGAGCGTGCGTCCCGATCCGGGCGATGATAAGCGTGGCCAAGTGGTAGCTCCAGACCTCGAGTCCCATAAGTAGGCCACTGCACCGTTCGCGGAGATCGAACCAAGCGCGGGGCGTCAGAGACAAGCGATGAGAGCGGGGCAGAGAGGAGGGGCGAATCCATATGCGGACACGTACCCGGGGACGGCGAGGGAAAGGAAGCGCCGACATGACTTGTAGTCTATTTGTACTGAGTGACCAGCATGGAAACTGCTCGAATGATCCGCGCGGTCCCGGACCTTCCTGGACACCGGGGCAACCTGCCCTTCCTCGCTTTCGTCTCGCTCTGTGTCGTTCCATCCAGCCCTAGATCCAGACCTCCCTATCCCCGACGACCTCTCCCCGGATCCAGGAAGCTCGGACCTGGACAGGGGAGAATGCACTGCACCTTCCTTGTCGCCGTTACTAATACCCTTCTCCTCATCGGAATGAGTGACTTCGCCCAATCGTACATCAGACATCTCCACCCCGAGGGGCGACTCGTCATCTTCGTAAGGGTGACGACGTGGCCCAACGTGAGATACAGGGGAGAATTGTGGCCCAGATACAATCCGCTGACTCGACCCGCCCGCCCACCAGTAGGGCCGAAGGTGAAGTGCGAGGATGGAGATCTGCTGATTGTAGATGGAGAGGACGTCCAACGTCACGCTGAGAATGCAAGAGGAAGCCATGAGGAAGCAGGCGAAGGGAACGGCGGATACATGGCATAGTTTGATTGCAGTAGATCGCGTATTCAGTATGGGCTTACATTTCGAATTCGGGGGACCTGGATAACCAAACAAGCATCGATAGTGCGAGAGTGAGTTTGGAAAGTACGGACGAAATAGCCACACCATATGACTTCAACGGATATACATACAACAACAAATAGTTAACTGGGGCGACGCAGAAAGCAATATCCCAAAAATGGGTGCAAAAGACATACATCGTCTTATTTTAATATTGACAAAAAAAAATACGGTCATACCGGAAATATTCACAAAGTTTCCACATAACATCGAAATTAGAGATGGAATAAAAATTTGCTTAATTTGGAAATATTTTTGTATAATGCGGAACAAGGAAAAGCACCAAATACTCGGAATAAGTATAAGAGTATAATTTGCCGCCTGTTAAGAATTATCACAGAAATAAAATATAGGAGAAGGAGATTCAGCAAATACCTCAAGAGCTAACTCGTATTCTATTTTGATTACATATATGAAGAATATGTGGGATAATGAGAGGATCAAGCTTCCAATAATAACAAGAAACATCGTGCAGTATATGGAGACGTATGACCAATATCTTGTTGAATCTGCTAAAGAAATATTAAGCCTACAAGGCCAATGACCCAGAAACTTAATACCAAAGTCATGTGATCCTAATGCCTCCGACAAAAATGTATCTTGGGAGGTAAGGAAGCCTTCAATAAAGGACCAAAGAAAGCCCACGAGTGAATTCCCTAAAGCTGACATGAAAGATTATTTGTAGGATGGGCTTAGAGTAAATATTTCACATACCAACAGCGGCAAGTGAGTTGAAATCAACATGTCCAATCATGAGCACATCCATAATCTAATTTAATTATTGATTATTAAGATTTCCTACAATTAATATTTGTAACGTTATTTACCTCTAACGAAATCTCTAGTGCGTTGGATAGGGAAAGTGTACCAGCAAATTGCAGCAAGAACCATGTTTCTTCTACGAACCATGACATACTTGGTTCATAACTTAATCCCAATTTGTATTGATGCCCGTGGTAATGCTGTTTATTTGAACAGTTCGAATCATGACGGCATTTTTATTTGGTCAACATGTATGCCGCCTTTGTTGACGGTGCTATTATATATCTTATTAAGCTTTAATTTTTCTCTGAGAATTAATGTAGGACTACCCCAAAAAGATTCTTTTGTAATAGTTGACGAATTTAAACTAGACCTTCAAACCCCGCATGTCGTTATATTCGCCATAAGACAATTAAACATAGATTATATTAAAAGTATTGTACAAAGAGTCTCAAATCCTACCTCTGTTGACTATGGAAAATATCTGTCCAGAGAGGAAGTCGGGGAACTTACTCGTAATTCCGTAGCATTAATTGCCGTGAAAAATTATCTGCTTGAAAAAGATATTTTGAATTTTACAGAAACTGTGTACGGTGAGTATATTTTAGCCACTGCGTCATTACAAAAGTGGGAGGAGGTGCTGTCCTCGAAATTTCGTCCATATCGTAGTGCAGAATATCCCAGAGATGTTATTTATCGATCTACGGAGTACAGCGTTCATCCAAGTCTCCTTTACCACGTAGTTGCCATCTTCAATATAATTGATTTTCCAATATTTACTGATCCGCCTCTCAATATGATGCGAGAGGTCAACATGCAATATCAAGGGGCTGATTTCATAACCCCAACCATTTTAAACGCTTTCTACAACATTTTCACCAACGTCGGCAATTCTTTTACATCACAAACTATATATTCAACCTCAGGTCAGTATTTCTCTGGGAAGGATATTGAGATATTCCAGGACACATTCAGCACATCTCCCCACCAGATTGTAAACGACGTGAATAATCGAAATAATCCGGACTTCTGCGACAAAAACGTGATAAAATGTCTTGATAGTAACTTCGAATTAGAATATGTACTTTCTATCGCCCAAGGCGTACCAACCACGATCACGTAAGGGTATATTCGTTGTTCGTCTTGTACGTGCTAATCTTACACGTGCCTTTCAAGTTACGACTACACCTCCGATGCATTTGTAAGTTGGAGCGTAAGCCTTGCAAACTCAACA
The DNA here is from genome assembly GCA_015143735.1 of Synura sp. LO234KE. Lineage (NCBI taxonomy): Eukaryota > Synurophyceae > Synurales > Mallomonadaceae > Synura > Synura sp. LO234KE. Next base: position 17,995 of record VKHC01000030.1, on the reverse strand, counting down.
AATCACACAGATGTGTACTCTATCAGTTATGGTGTTCGGGAGTCGTCGCTGGTGGGCCGCAAAGACAACGTGCTGCTATTCAACACCGAAATCCTGAAGGTGTGCGCTATGGGAGTCACCGTGTTGGTGTCTAGCGGCAGGGACGGAGCCACCGGAGGCAAGTGTGCCTATGACCCGTGGTTTCCGGCATCCTCTCCCTATGTAACCTCCGTGGGTGCCACCATGGGGGTCGAGAAGGGAGAGGACGAGGTGGCCTGTGACACTGGCCGACAAGGTGGACTGACCTCTGGCGGGGGCTTCTCCACGCTCTTCCCGGCTTTTGAGCAGCAACACAGAGCTGTTGATCAGTACTTCAATACGGTCTCCATCCTGCCTCTCGGTAATTTCAACCGCTCAGGGAGGGGCTACCCAGACGTAGCGATGGCGGCGAACGGTTACATGGTTGTGGTGGGCGGGCGGTTCTACTCGGTCGCTGTCCCCTCTGCTCCTGCGTTCGCCGGAATGGTCTCCCTCATCAATGCAGCCAGAAAAGCGGCCGGAAGACCCACGGTAGGCTGGTTGAACCCTGCTCTATACGGGAGTAACGGCTCCTTCGCCAACGACATCACTTCTGGTAACAATAAGTGCGGAAGGTTGGCTTGCTGCGCCAACGGATACTACACATCCTCTGGGTGGGATCCAGTGACGGGGCTTGGGTCTGTAGATTTCTCCAAATTCTACGAGCTGATGATTGGACCCGCGCCGGCCCCGACCCAACCGCCGAACAGTAACCTATTCTATTTCCGTTACACTGGTGGCAATCAGAGCTTCCATGTGCCGGTCTGTGCGTCCTCTATCACGGTGTTTGCCTATGGAGCCCAGGGAGGAAAAGGCTACTACAGCGAGGGCGGATTCGGTGGATACATTGTGACGACTCTTCCGGTTGTCCCAGGTAGCCTACTGTACGTGTATGTTGGTGGGGCGGGGACTTTCCGGGGAGCGGGCGGTTATAACGGTGGTGGGGACCCTGACGATTCGTCTGCAGGGGGCGGAGGGGGGGCCACTGATATACGGGTATTTCCGGGGGGTATAAGCGATCGTGTTGTGGTGGCCGGAGGGGGCGGTGGCGGGGGAGCGGATGGACTGCTGGTGGGGCTGGACGGAGGTTCTGGCGGCGGAATGGTGGGACAAGATGCGAGGTCCAACAGTGCTGTGACGGGGAGTATGGGCGGTCAAGGGGGGTCTCAGACTCGGGGTGGAAGTGGCGGTTATGTTTCCTCCTTATATCCCAATGGGACCAACGGCGCCTTCTTCATTGGCGGGGCCGGGGCGTCATCTGACGGAGGAGGCGGCGGTGGCGGCGGTTACTATGGGGGTGGGGGCGGGGTGTACACGGGTGGAGGCGGGGGCTCGAGCTACTCCGTCGGGAATATAACTGTGAACCTTTCTGGGAACAGACGCGGCCACGGGTTTGTAATAATTGTTGTGAACGTGTCGGAGTCCAGTTGCAGTCCTAGCGCGGTGCCCAGTCGAACACCCTGGCCCTCATCCACGACGCCTGGTAATAAGGAATCGCCCTTGCCACTTTCATCACGCCTCACTAACATCTATCACCTGTAAGAATCGTTTCTATCCATGTATTCTCTGGCGCCTCCCAACTCGCGCGCTACCCTATCGAGACCCCTCACCCGTTCTGTCGGTCTGTCCCCCTTGGCGTTTGTCTCTAGCTCCGGGGGCCCTCATCCGGAGCGGCGCATTTTCTCCTGGGTTTCTAACAACACGGCTCATTATCCTCATCGGGGCGATCATCCTAGCTGTTGGTTGTGTTTGGTACTCTGTCGTTGTGGCGAGAAAGACAGATTGCTTTAGAGCGTGGTCCATGTCATCGCGAAGGAGATCGACAAGGCCTCGAGGTGACGATTTCTTCGCTGTCCCTTCAACAGGACCGTCTGAGTTGGAAGTCACGCACACCAATAATCCCATGGTGAGGAACAACTTTGAATTGGTGCCCTTGGGCAGGCAGGCGCAGCAAGGTGTGGATAACCACGAGGGGGGCGGCGATGACGATGATGCCCTCGATAATTTGCATGATATAGACTTGGACACAGAAGCGAGGTTTGGTATGATATGAAAAGGTTAGCGTGATCACTTCTTAGGATGTTCAACGTTGGTGCTTTATTCTAGTTTTTCTCTGGTCGCCCGAAGGGAATACGGGCGTTTTCTTCCATATTTTATGGACATTACATAGCGCTTATCAACTTTCCCAGAAATTGAATACATGTTTGTCACGAATTGAAATATGTGTAAACAGTTACATAACATAAAACTGCCAAGGTCTGCGAAGTCCACCCCTAGTAGTGAGAAGCTCCGATTGGAGCGAACTCGTCGCTCTATAAAGGTAAAGGAATCTGCTGTGTCAAGCCGACACATCGCGGAAGAGTACGACCGTACCCTGCTGAGCTAACCACCCTTGATGTACCGAGTGCGCGGCAAGCCCCTTACCGAGTGGAGAGCTCCTGGTGAGTGCGGCACTTGGAGCGGGGGCGTCCAGGTCAAATTGCAATTACGTCCCCATCCACTAGTTTGGAGGGGATATGCATTCCCCCGATCAACGTCAGAATCGCGTGTTCATGGTGGAACATGCGAGGGGGAAAGTAGCTGAGCGTGGCCACAGTGAGGTCAGGGTGTGCAAGAGGCGGATAATAAAACGTGGATTTTCTCGTAAAAGCCGCAGTAACAACATGAGAATAGGTTAACTCTCATCTGCCAGCCTCATCTTTTTGCTAGGAAGCGTGTCTTGTGGACAACATCAATTCTCGAGATTTTCCCGAAAATCGAGTTGTCGGGAGTTTAAGGATCGAAACAAAAACAGACCAGAATGAGAGGAGGGCAGCCCGCCTTACTACCTAACACTAGCTCGAGGAACCAACTGGCAAGTCACTTGACCGAGTGGAGCGATCCGAGTGAGCGCACTCGGTGGATCTACTTAGCGATCGACTATGTCAGCTAAGCAAACGATAATGGACTATATATGCCGGCAAAGTACGGGGGTCCTCTCGACGCGACCTCGTACGGCGTCTGCGACAAGGAACGGGCAAGACTGCTCCAGGATGAAGAAGAGAAGGGCGCGCGGGCCCGGGATGGAGGCGGCTGGGTCATCTAATGGGACGATCCGGAGCAACCCCGAGCGGCTAATTGGACAGCAGCGTTTCCGAGGGCCTCAAGGGTCGTCGCGGTGGAGTGAGCCTTGGTCCAGCCAATAGAAAGATTGTCGGAGCATTTTGCCAAGCCAAGTCCCCGGCGAATGCGCTTGAAAAGGTCCTTATAACTGCATCGATTGCTGCCGAGAAATTCGAGGGGAGTAAAGCCGTTTAGAGGTGTTTGAATTGGGTGGAGCTCCAGTTCCCTAGGCGAATTTGGTGACCATCTGACGAGCTACTAACTAACTCCATGACACGGAGTATCAAACGTTGTTCAAGGTCAGAGACCAGGGAGTACTGCGCCAAGACCACGTCCGTGGCCGGGCGCCCTCGAACGAGAAGGGGATGAGGGTGCAGGCGAAACACGTGGTCGTAAGTAAAAGTGCTGTCAGCGAAGCAGCAAAGCGTACACGTCAGGAGCTGGATCCTGCTCTCGTTGGTGCGGGCGCCCTTGCACTGATTGTGGGCAATAGTCCAGTGACATTCTTGAAGAAGTTTCTCCTAATGACTGCGAGTGCCTTGGGGTAGTGATGTCAGGTTGAGCACTTTAGAGGCGGAGGTGAGGGTGGTATCATCAACCATAGCCTAGCCTTAGTAGTAGTAAGCTTTGATCTACGGGTAGCTATAGCTCAGCTTTCGTGTGTACTACTCACCTTTTTGTGACAAAATTCTACGTTACCACTTTTATCTCCACTATACTAGGTAGCAACGCTAATAGCTGAAAATATTTGGTAAGCAGGTGATTAGTCGGCGACTAAGGAAGCTAGGCATCGAGTGTTCTCACTCCTCGGTTCCCACTACTCGTGAACCCTACTCCCCTTGGTATATATGATATTAGACCAGGGTTACTAACTTAGAACAGCCGTCTTTGATTACACACTGTTTAAAATTGAGTCGATTTTGGCGACATTTGTCGTGAGTTGCATCTGACCTGATCTTGTTCCCTTAAAATTTTAGTCTTGTAAAGGTGTGTTGGTGTTCGTACCAGTCACATCTAAGATTTTTCTACTCCGATTCTGACCAATTTAGCCTGAGAAGTTTCCAAATGGGCTCTAGATTATCGTCAACTAATGGAAAGCGTAGGTGGTATCGTCCCCGGCTTCCCGCGTTTCCAAAAAGTAAAAAATTTAAATTGATGAAATTATTATTTTGACCATATCTTTTCAAACTTTCGGAAATTCGCAACCTGCGTTTACATTTGGAGCTTCTCAAAATATCAACGCCTCTACAAAAATTATTCCGTCGGAGAAGTACAACAGTGATATAGCGTATCAGCAATACCTTCAAAGGGTAAATGGAGGGCCTCAATTCTCAACTGTTCGGCAAATAGATGACCCTAGTCGTCGGACGCTCTTTTGGCCAGAGCTCGAGATCAGATAAATGAAGCAGATTACAAATCTTATTTGCTCAAGTCCACTTTAAATATTGCTCTTTATTTTATGAAGCTCAGGGAGCAGCCTCTGAAATAGGCTGCAGCTGATAATCAAGCTGTTTCAACCTGTGTTGTTCTCTTCTAGTAGCGTTACCCGGTCCAGAGTTCCCCACAACACATGTGGAATCTCCAAACCAGGTAGCATACTATTTGGCTCCACCTGACGATTGAGTGGTAGACAAATATATTGCCTTGGTTTGGGAATGTGATTGAAGGTTCAAAGCGCGTCAAGCCAAGCTCGCTCCAGCGATTTGAAATGCTTAAGTCATTGACCCCGATTGCCCAGAACGAATTTTCCGCCGCCACCGGCATATCTCCGTAGACAATATTAAGAAAAATTCGTGGTGGACACGAAGAGGGGTTTGTTGCAAATGTCCTGCGTGTGCTTCTTCGAATTCCTGGGATCGATACTCTAGGACTATCTCAACAATTCGCGTTGCAGCGCAAGGAGTCGCGAAAAACAGTACATATCAAAGGAGCTCCAACCCTCATCGCGCAGACGAATTTTGCACTCTTGACATCCTCGTGTGCCTTGCAGTACTGGTCACCAAGGTCAAACAGCTTTCCTTCCACGGGTCTTTCAGTAACACACGAGCTGCTCTCCTTGTAGTCCCACCATTGTCCATTGACTTTACAGCATTGCGGCAGATCCACGGCAATATTTACTCGGCTTTCTCAGGAGTTCACACTCGACGAGACAATAAAGATTGAGCATTTTTCTCAAGTCCTGATGAGGTGCCTTGAATGGAACTCATTGAACTACTCTGTATGGAAATATCACGGCATGTGAAGGAGGCAGGGTACGCAAGGGACGCCTGTCAGGAAGTGGACCCCCCAGCAGAGTAATGCCCGCTCTTTAAAATCCGGTAGTATCCCCGGCAGACACAGCCACCACATGGTTGGACCGGGCACATGGGTACGTTTTGCGCAACGAACCCTCTACGCGCCTTTCCACCAGCCCCATATCTACGACGGCCAGTCCTGCAACGGCAGACAGTGGTGGCTCCGAGACGCTTCCAGATTGGTTGACGTGTCCCAGCACAATCTGTACACGTTTCTCGCGACTCTTCTTGCGCATCTGGAGTAGGCGTGGGTGGTCTTTTCTTCAAGTAACAGGACTGATGTGGGCACTCGCAAACCTCGCTTCTGGAACAAATAGGAATTCTGCGTGCGTTTTTGTGCTATCTTCTCCTCATGACTGTTCCTTTTGTTTCGAGTGGGGGTGCCGGTTCGTCACGTACCCCCTTTCACCTCATGGGGGACATTGTGGCGTACTAACACAGGCGTTCTGGGGCAGGGCAGTCACCCGGAGCTCTCAACTTGGTAATCGGGGTAGCTTGCTTGCCAGTAGGTATATAGGGAGAGCTATACAGGCTGCGGTTCCTCTTAGTAACGTGTATGTTGTTTTTCGTGGGTTTGACACTTTTCGTCCTGTTCGTTGGTAATAACTAACAATATGATTATCTGGGAGCTCAAACATTTGGTGCGCAGACGAATAGTCGGCGACTATGAGAGCTCGCCAGCTACTACAGTTCTCCTCGCTCACTCCTCCTCGGTTCCTCCCTCTCATCGTATTAGTGCGTGTTTCTCTTCCCTTCCCAGTAATAAATAACTCCTACGTGATTTCCGGTTCTGCTCGTTAACGCTCTTACCCTTGGTACATATGCTCCTAGACAACGGTTACTAACTCAGTGCCTTGAATGTTGATCTAACTGTGCCGTGTTAGCCAATTTTCAGCAATATTTGTCCGTAGTTGGTTTTGACCTGATCTTGCTCTCCTCATTAATTCAGATACAGACTTTCGCAAAGCAATAGCTAGTAAAGATATTATATTACCAACGCGCCCGCCCATATAGTTGTCTTCTAAAGCTCCGCCTCGGTCAAATCTTTTACGCAACTCGCGCAGGCAATCGCTCGTCAGCCGTATTCCCATAACATACTACGAGTCATGCCTATCCTGCCGTTAAATTTCACCCCGCGCCACCTCATCACCTCATCAACATAACAAGAGCCCATAATCAGAGGCTCTCCCCCCTCCATCTCTTACGCCCCACCAACTTCGCGGTCCCCTGCCGCTCTGGCAGAAGGAATCCGGTATCGCTCTGGACGAAGCCCTAGCGAATCATGAACGAGCTCACGCCACCCCCTGAGCTATTGCCACGTGTCTTGTAGTCATTGCCGACCGCTCGATCAGAGCGACCTGACGACCGGGAAGAGTCGACGGGCAGTGCAGCGGCGGACCGAGCGATCTCTGCGGCGTACTGCTGCTGCTGTTCCTTCTTGCGAGACCGCTCCTCGTTCGCATCGCGCATGCTTCCGAGCATCAGACCGGTGTTATTGGAGGCCGACTCCCTGGATCGAATCAGACCGGTGAGCGAGTCGTTGTCTCCGAGGACAGGACGTAGCGGCCCCACCCCCCCGCCCACCCCTCCCGACAACCTGCGGCCGGAGTTGACATTTACGTAGTGCGGCTTCACATCGGGGACTGCATTCTTTGATCGCACTGGAGAGGACTGCAACTCGGAGCGATACTTCTCCTGCTGCTCGGCCTTGCGCATGCGCGAGGACGCCTCGGACTCGGGAGGGCCACCAAATATCCGCTGTCGAGCGCTTGCGTAAGGCTCGTCATTTCGAGGTCCGCTAGAGAGATTTGCGAGATTTAGTTCGAGTTGTCGGGCGTAGGATTCCGAGCGCGAGGGCTCCGGTGCGGCTTGGGAGGCGTCTCGGCGCAACTGGTCTGCATACGCTTGCTGGGACAACTTCTTGTGACGGTCGCCTTTGGCGCCAGATGGAAGCTGAATAGATGTCGAGCTCGCATCGATACGTTCTTGATTTCTGCGTTGGTAGTCTTTGTCTCGTGCCTGTTCCTCTAATTGACGCGCGTACTCAAGTTGCCTCTGTTTCCCACCACTTCCCTCTTTCTCGCCTATTGAAAGTATTCCTCCAGCAGGATATTTCTCTGGACGAGGAGAATGCCTCTGTGATACCCTCCGTGGGCTCGGACGGCCCAAGTTCGAAAATAGAGTTCCTTCGACGGAAGAATCCTCACGGGAATCTGCCTTAATATATTTCGATTCCTTTTTCGATTCCGCAGCAGTTGCAAGCTGGTTAGCATAATCTCGCTGACGGGCAATTTTTTCTTCCCTAGTAAAATCTCTAGCACCGATGGCAAAATTATATTCTTGTGCGGGCTCTTTAATATCGTAACCGGCTTTGCTCTCCCTTGAACGGGAAGGAACTGCATCATATGACGAATCACCACCAGTGATAGGATTAGATCCTTTCCCTTTTGCAGCGTAACCTGGGGACATGCAACGCGATGAGGGAAACAAAGAAAATTTCTTCCGACCCAAGGCTCACCTGTAGCATCTTTGTAACGCGTAGGGGCGTCAACGTAATCATCCGCTCCAGCCTTACTTCGTAACTCCATTTCAAGTTTCGCCATCTCTTCACGAACCATTTCGTCGAAAATTTCTTTCTCGCTAAAAGCGTAGTCTGCTGCCGCCATAGTTTTTATTACTTTATTGAACTATTTACGAAACGGATTGGATTTTGAAAACGGTGTGCAGTGCAATGAAGGTACTTTGTAGCCAGCGTGCAGTGCATTGAAGGTTTTTCGAAAACATTTTTTGACTTACTACTTACTACTTACGGAATCCTAAAATTTTATGATAGAATTAAAATAGCCGAGACTTAGACGTCATGTTTCAACGACAGATCCGCCCTCCTCCTAAAGTGAAGGTTCCAATTCCAACATACATGAGCCCCACCAAGGCAAATTACGACGATGCAATTCGAGACGTACCAAATGCTATTCCAGGAAATAGATTTGAAATCATATCTTCCCAGAAACAGAAGATTGGCGATAATATTGACTTTGAGGCGGCTGTTAGAGAAGAAATGATGAAAATGGAAAAGAATCTTCGACTCGCTTCAGCTAGTGAAAATTATGTAGGACGAGAATCGCAAGTTGGAGGTTTACAAAGTATTAAAGACTACAGCCCGCTTCGGCCTGGAAATTCAATTGAAATAAGCAATAATCGAACACCTGTGAAAAATTTTATTCGTGGAAGTGAGCTTGAGAATTACGACGATTTTGACCGTTACGGAAATGATTTCCATGAAAGTGGCAATAATTCGAGCATTCATGCTCCCACAAATGGCGTCCAATTGCAATATGAGAACTCTGAGTTTTCCTCCCCAGGGATTGTGAATAAGTCTCCCTCTTACGGTGGTGACGCGGAAAAGAGGAACATCAGATCAAACTTCGCACCTAGTCCGTATAGTAAAAGTCCTTTTGCGAAAAATGATGAAGTTTACGAGAAAGAAAATGATAAAGCGGTTAAGAGAAGGCAGCAGGAAGAGTACCGCAGAGTACTTGCTCAGCAGATGGAAGAGGCAAAGCGAACAAAATTGGCGTTGAAGGATGAGGAGTCTCACCTGGACCGCGAGAAGCCGAAGTCTCTAAATCACCAACATACTGCTTCTGACGGTAAATAAATAGATCCCTTTTCACTCGCATATCACTCGAATATATACGTTGTGGAATAGCTGTACCAGGGAGTGGAGTTAAGGCACAGTGCAACAATACCCTACCTAATCCCAGTTACCGATGTATATGTCAGTTTACTTTGGTATTTATGATAGTTATTCGCTCGGCCAGTGTGTACTGTTCTAGGTTCTCCACCTGTTTGACTCCACATACTATCGATTCGCCATTCTAAAGTTTGCTATACTCCGGAATATCGTCCTTCTTTCCTTTAATTTTGGATGTTCATGACAGATAATGACAGAGGGTGGAGACCAGAGTTGCCACCAGACCCCTTTCGCAGTAACCTGAAATTAGGGGAGGAAAATTATAGAAGAGGCGGCCCTTTGGGGGCGCTAGTTAGTCCTGACTATCCCGGCGGAGATGGTATGGGCGGGTACGGCCATGAAGGGCGGCGGGGGGAACAGATCTCTTCTCAGCCTCCGTCCATGTCCCCGCCTAAGATAACCGTGGCTCGGCAGCGGCTGATGCAGGACGTGTACGGAAACGGGAGTCCTGGACAAGGGAGCGGCCCTCCGATCACGTCGGACCCGAAGTGGCGGCCGAGCATGGGTCAGCACCAGCCCGCTCAAGATAGTGATGCTAAGCGTAGGCTGATTCAGGAGCAGCGTGCCACGCTGGCGGCGCAGGTGGAGGAAAACCGGCGGCGGAAAGAGGCTGAGAAGGAGCGGGAGCGGTTGGAGGACGAGGCGTTTCAGAGTCGCCTCAGGGCGCAGGAGGAGCAAGCGGAGGAGAAAAAGAGACAGGATAAAGTCAAGCAGGCGAGAGAAGTGGCGGAGCAGAACCTGAGGGCGGCTGCTCTGGAGGAGGCGAAAGTGTTAATGAAGAAGGGGGAGCGGGTACCACGAGGAGGACCTGGAGGGGGGGGTGCGGATCAACAAGACTTGCGTCCCAATGGTGTTGGCAATGGCTCGGACAGCAACATTCGTAGAAGTCCTTCTCAGAAACGTAGCGGCTCTACACCAACACCGACACTTTTAAGCCAGCCGCCACAGGTTCAGATGCGCCCCCCGCATGGGCCTTCCTCCGCCAGCGTAGACGATACCGGTCATGGTGACACCCAATCGGCAGAGCACGAAGACAAATATGGCGGTGGGGCGGGAGAAGTGAATATGACGGGAAAACGCGAGTTAGGAGTCCATCGCCTCTCTAGTCAGGTGTTCCCCGCGCCCTCGCCATCTTCGAGCGTGGCCTACTCCTCCCCAATTCGACGCCACCCGCTCTCCATGGACGTGAACTACCAATCCATGGCCTCATCTCAGGCCTACCCTCCCTACTGGCGCCCGCCCTTCATCCCCAACCCCTATCCCGGGTATTCTGGTCCGCCGCCCCCTTATGCTCAGTACCCTCCGCCGCCCTATCCCTACTCCTACGATCCCTACGGACCACTGCGTTACCCGCAACCGTACGGCCACTACACGAACCCGGCGATTATGGCGTCCAACTCCAACCCGCTTCAATCGATGCAACGACAGAACTCAGAGGCGGGGTTGATTGAAGGCGTGGCTCACGGGCTTGAAGGAATGGATGAGGAGGAGTACATGCGAGCCTGGCAGCGAAAGTACGGCCTCTCTTCCACCTTGACCTCCACCCCATCAATACAGCAGACACGAGAGCAGTCACAGGCCTCTTTGAGCAGTTTTCCCGGCGGTGATAAGAGGGGTGGAGGCAGGGGAGGAAACTTGAAGAGAGATGTGGCCCGGGGGAAGGCGGAGGCTGTCGCATCGCCCTACTACAGAGGAGACCCATCAGGCAGTGTTCGCCGCGGATCGTTTCATTACGACTCCGATGTCAGCATCCGCCCAACCTCATCCTTTGATCCCGGAGAGGTGTCCTTCGTGTCGGAATCCAAACTGATACCAACAACGACATCAGCCACCGTGATTGATTCGATTGGTAGAGACCAAGCAGTGTCCCCGGTCCCAACGGGCTCTCGCTCTCCTCGGAGAAATCTGCTGGGTAACGGAAACACTGACAGGCGTCGACCGAGAAGTAGTGGTAGATTCCCTTCGTTACCGGAGGAACAACGCGCGGGGTCGGACCTGGACGGGTGGCGGGAGACTCCCAGTTACTTGGAGAAATCCCTCGCGTCCGACTCCGTGCTCATGTTCGACTTTGAGGGTTCTACTCGTGGCGGAAGTGGGGTTGGATATGATGGATCTGACGGCGATCTGAGACGCGTTGGGGACGGGGCGCTAGAGCGAAGTCCACGGAGCCGGCTGCATGCTCGACCGGGCAGATACGATGTGGGTCCCCAACATATTTTGTGCTGCTGAGAACTTCTTAAACTCCATCTGTGCTACTTACTGTACCGGATGTAATATTTCGAATATAGCGGATTGGGTCCACCTTGTCCGAAGATGTACTGTCACCGATGCTATCCGCGAGGTCTGATGTCCCGATGAAAGCCGAGAGGCCACCGAGGTGAGACAATTGTATATTGCACGGTCGGATTTTAGATTGCTGTAGGTTCCTTCTCGCTCAACGCTTTATCTGAATGCCTGTAATAAGGACAGGTTTAATCATCTAACTGAGAGCACGATGTAGGTCCGCCCTGCGCTCTCAGCCAGAGTCGCCTCTGTCCATGCTGCTCAAGAAGGCCGAGGCCAGGCGAAGTGAAAGCGGTGGCGGCCACTCCTCCACCCTCGGTTCACTGGACTATTCAGGGACTGACTTCGGGGCAAGTGAATATGGACTGGAGGACGTTGCGCCGAGTGGTAACCGGAAACAGAACGGCCCCGCTCGTGTCCGCCCAGCGTCGCACCGTGACTTGGACCAGTCCGGCGGCTCAGATTCACTGGAGCAATTGTTGGCCCAGTCGTCTGGGGAAGAGAATACCATATCTCATGAAGATGGAAAGGAGGGAAGTAAGGCGCCTAAATTTGTTGGATCTGGGTCTGGATTTAGTTCAAGGCCACGGAAAGAGGATGGCGACTTGTTGGGAAAGGAAATCGGTAAGTTCTGAGCATTACGTTTGGCGCTAGCAGTCGAATTTCATCAAACTTTCTCTCGCCTGTATGCTGAATCCCCCATAGGGACAGAAGGGCGTCCGAAGGTGCTTCCTGCTGCCGCCGCGGTACCACCTCTGCGCGTCGACGTGACGGCTGGGACTAATGAGGAGGACGAGGACGATGAATACGATCAGGAGCGCTTCGAGGACTCTGACTCTGAAATTTTGGTGGCCTCCGTTGGGAAGTCGCATCCTAATTCCTTGGAGAGTCAGCGCGGAAAACCTTTTGCTGTGAATGGTAAGTATTGTTCCGATCGAATGCAGTCTACTTTTTTACGATTCTTCTAATAATTTCGCCATCACAGTGATTAGTGAAGACGAAAGGAAAGCGTTACAGGTCAATGGAGAAAGAAGGGGGAATCAATTTGGCCGCCGGTGACAAAGATTACGTAGGTCAATTGACGAGTCCCTGTAGTTATCGGTTTCTATGTGATCGAGAGGTGTAAATGAATATTCAATTGGTTTGGCTGTCATATCGAAGCAATCTCCTCCAGGATGTGCTCATAGATACACACAGTCACTAGCATGTGGTATATGTAATTGATTTATTTGTTGTCCTTTGATCTGCATTAATTTATTCGTCTTAATAATGTCGTTCAGTTAATTGGTACAAATATCAGCGGGAATAAGACGACGCATCCTTACCGAAATCTAAATATGGGACTACTTGGCACCTCGATGAGAATGCGCTCTAATCCCTGAGCATTTACCCCCAGCATTTTTGAATACTGCACCAAGTAGAAGATAAAAGAAGACCAGTTAGGCAGAATTATTTCAGAGGAGAATTTAATGTTTACGTATTACATCCGATGCGTTAAAATTTAAACTTGACTTCAACTACTTACATACAAGTTTAACATAGTGGAAAAGGTGCTCTTGGATGCTCTCGTTGACAGCTTGCTTAAGAAAGATCACACCCTCCTAGCTAGGCTATGATTACCTTCCGAAAATCGTTCATCTTAATACTTATAGGCAGACAGCGATAAGTCCATACACAGATGGCTGGTGGAAGAGCCTTCATAGTTTAAAAACATGTTTTGTGTGACTGTTCCAAAACATATCTAAGCAACTATTTAACTACTACTCAGCTTCTGAGTAGTTGTTTTGCCTCAGAATTCGCTAAAGGCCTCTAGATTCATGTCATTTGAGCCTTCAAAAGTGCAGGCAACACTGCTCCCGGCATTTAACGTAAGCTGCGGAATGGAAAATCGCGAACAGCAGAACCGGAATCGATCCCAGATAGTGACCGTCAAGGAGAAAGGAATCCAGCGGTACTCCTTAAGGCTATGGTAATCCAGGTCCAAAGCTAACTTAACATCCAGATAGAGATAAAATTTTTAGTTTTCCAGGTCAGCAACCTCAGAACCTAAAATTCGGCCAAAAGAGTTTAGCGCTACAATTTACGTTTGGAGAACAAACAGATTTTATTCTAGACCTAAACTCTCGCAAAGTTACTGTGGCGTCAACCCTTCGATATCTCATCCGCCAATTTATAATCCTCCAGATTTCCGATTTGGTCGCGTATGGAAGTTGCCTGGCTGTGTTCAGAGGAAGCCGTGGCGCAGCGGGTCATGGGAGACCTTTTTTGGGGGGGGGGGACGCAAGACGAGATATGACGGGATCTGCAGGCGTTTTCAGGATGTCTGGAGGAGGCGATGGGTCTTGGGTGTTTCCCTCGGGGGTTCCACAACCTTTGGTCGTGTCAACGTGCAAAACGGGGGTTGAAGTGAAGACAGGGTCAGCAAGATTTGAAGGGTTATGGCTAAGGCGATCCTCGATATTGTTTCTTAAGAAGAAATAATGTTCAAGTAAAGCTCTAATGGAATTCAGGATTCTACCTCGTGCTCCTTGCTTTGCGTGAGAATCCTGATTTAATAATTTTGGCTTCTCCTGAAAACTCGTGGAGTCCGAATTTTCGATCGAAGATGATATTTGTGAAGAATGCTCTGACTCTGAATTACGTTCAGCGCAGGCTCATCGTGGACAGCCGGACTATATGCTACATCGACCTCGAAGAAGAGACCGTTTGTAAAATACAGGGAGTATATCTGTCGACATTGGAAGAAATTTGGTCTGCTTACTCTATCGACTCATTGACGGAAAATGTTCTTACTGCTTTTTGAAGTCCGGAAGTCACTCCAATGGGGCTCGTACAGCAGTTTGATCTTCAACGCGAGCAGTCACGGATAATATTGTGTATGTTCAGGAAAGATGGCTGTGCAGTCTGCTTTTGGATATTACTCCATCCGACTTTGACTCAGACGCGTGCACCACGGAACTAGAAATTCGAGTGCGTCCAGAAGCCCTGCTCAAACGGAGTAGACGTTTCAATTTTCCGTCGGAGTAGACGTTTCTGAAGCACGCTTTCGACTTTGGAATTAATTTGGTCTCCTAAATATATAGAAGAATTGACGATAAATGTCCTTTCTGCATTTCGAATTCCGGTAGTTACTCCCGTGGACCTATCACAGCAATTCGATCATTAACGCAAGCTGTTTACGAACAATATTGTATGTTCTGGGAGGATAGTTATGTAACCTACTCCTGGACATCACTCCACCCGACTTCTACTCCGACAGACTCGTGCACCACGGCCCGCCTTCATCTTCGGGAGCGACCACTTGGGCCATCTGGGACCCTGGGAGATTTAAGAACCTCGTAGGTAGTAAGGAGGTCCGCCTGCCCATACCCCTTGTGGGACTTGCCAATCTGGCTCATATGGATGCTTTGCATTATATGCTTGTCATCATGTCTTGCTAAGCTAAGTTTAAGTTTCTACAAATTCGGGAGTAACCACTTCATGCCTCCTTTTGCTCCCGGTCGGGCCTACATCATGCTGGGAGTACCAGAATATCGGTGCCGGAGTCACGCACCACATTGAAGCTTAGTATTCTTTCGAAGCTTATTCTCCGGTTTACCTTCATGGTCTCCGTCGGCGTGGTGTGCAGCTTTCTCAAAACATGTTTTGCATTTGTTTTGTTGTGCCCCAATCTCTTGTAAAAACTGCCTTACCCCCGCGTCGCTACATGGTGTCATGCGTGGTGCTTGTTTACTCCTACAACTGTCCTCCCCCGGGGGTGGTACGCGCGTCCCCTCTCTACCAAGCTGGGCACGTTGTTGCGTACCAATCATTCCCTGGGGAGGACTCTACTAGGCTTACGGGCAGAGAGCGTTGCCCCCTTCTCCCACTCGATCACGGGGCTTGACATTTCGTACATGGGGGCGTTTAATTATTATACGTATTACCTGCCTTTCTGTACCTATAATAATTAAGGTGAATGATTTTTGGGAAAAGATGAAGAGCATCCATGAACTAAATGGCGAACTGTCCAGCAGGTAGAATCCAATAATTATATATTACATTCGATGCGTTAAAATTTAAACATGACGTCAACCACTTGGATACAATATTTCAATGTGGTGGGAAAGGTACTAGTGAATGTTTTCGTTGACAGCTTACAAAACTCTACACCCTCTTCCTATTACCTTCCGAAAATCATTCATCTTAATTCTTATAGGCAGACAAATGCAAGTCCATACACAGATGGTGGCTAATAATGACGAGCCCCCATCTACCAAACGGCGAACCCTGTAACCGAGTGGGGGAAAGGAGAAGAGCACTCCACCCAAGACCGTAGGAAAAGTCTCCCCCAGGAATGATTTGCAGGAATAATTAGCTCGCAACGACGTTCTCAACTCGATAGTAAACAACGCACGTACCACACCCGGGGGAGGATATTATTCCAACAGAACCACAACGCATGGCGTCATAGCGATGAGGGAGAAGAACGTCCTAAGACCTCTAGCTGTAATTGGAACACAGTATAAAATATTGTTCTCACGTCTCGAAAATACAACCAGCATGTCGACGTAGACGAGCAAATCAGAAGATAGGACAAGCTACTGCGTGTGGAAAACTACCAAATTAAAGCATGGTCTTCTTTACCTCCTCCACCGCGAAGTCTCTGCGTCGATCCTCAGGTCAGTCAACAACTTGAGAGCTTTAGGCAATTGCACGCAAAGAAGCATTAAGGGTCGAGGATCCTCCACTATAAGTCAAGTCCTCAGGCGCAGTGCCCTCCCGGATAAAAGTATTCGCTTGTGGGCTCCCGAGTACGAATTGGGGAGAGAGTGAGGGCTCTCGGGAGGGAGGGCGGGATATCGAGGGATTCCGTGGCGTGATCCCACGCATCCTCTACATCGGATATAAGAGCCCTCATACTAGAGGATTGATGATTGAGCCCCAAGGATCCGGTTCCACCATAGTCACAAAAGGGTGCTCGATGAGGAGAAAAATAGACTAGCAGCCCCGCTCCGCCTTCCGTTTCGTCTGCAGCTATGGCTTGAAGACGAGAACGCCTAGGGGCAGCAAAAGCAACAAAAAATTGTTGGGGAACACTCCACACTTTGCCATTTCGTCGTTCACAAATCTCAAAAATGAATTTTCCAGGAATTAGACTGCCGACTTCTCACAGTCTATTTTTAGATGTGTTATAGAATGTACCATATTCGTGTATCCGCCCAAATATTGTATCATTTACAACAACAGAAAAAACGAATGGAAAAATTTCATGACGAGAAATTTCTGAAATGGCCCAAAATGTTTAAACAGCTATTAGCCGTACTCTACGAACATTTTCTATTGCAACGTGACGAACATTGATATACTTAGAAATAAGTGTATGATATTTTTTGAACAATCATGATACAAAAGTATGAGCTTATCGCCTTCGATCATTACAGAGTAAATATGCTTTCGGGGCCAAATGCTGTAAACATGAAATTTTTCTAAAGCACCTCTTAATGTACTCTAGGTCCTGCAAAACTGTTATAGTTAGAATCGTTGATATAAAAAGACGCATGCGCAAGGTAAATATCTAGGTGGTATCATTCCCACATTGAGTTATTCTTCACCAAATTTTCCATATCGAAATAAACTCTTACGAAATTATAAACACTCGATATTTCATTAAGAAAATATCATGTGAAAAATCGACTTCACAACGTGATTTATCACGAATATGATAAATAAAGAATTATCATGATAATTTTTTACCGCATTTATCATATTTGTTGTTTTGTAAAAAATACGTTAACCCGTGATCACCGACGTCAGAAGCCGAGTACTTAAAGACTCGGGTATATGTTTTGGTACAGTCACACAAAACACGTTTTAAAAACTGCACCCTCCAATCGCCCAATCCTGCCAAACCTTTTTCCCGAGGACTAGAAACCGCCAGCACCAGGTACTGAATGAGCTACCTGTAGCTCCCTTAGCTCCCTCCCAGGTTAGTATGGCGAGGACTGGGACGTCCCCAACAACTAGGAGTAGTAGGTAGAAGGGTGGGGACAAGGCGACCCCCGATCTACATCAGCATCGCATTTATTGAGGAGAAAATAGAGCCAGTGGAATATCAGCTTGTGCACTTGTTGCCAGCTCCTAGATCATTTTAGTCTTGGTATTTGCTACTAGATATGGAGCGACTTATTTGGGAGTATTAGGATTGTGGTTAGTTTATATGAAGTGGAAGTCATGCATACAATCGCTAACTAGTAGCTACAGGCGGATAAAATGCAGTACGACCTCCTGCTGATAATCTGAATGGTTCTTATGTTCATTATTTATTATGAGCGGCCATGTTTGTTAGAATCAGTGCAACATACATACATCTTGTTGCTGTACATGTATACAGTTAAATATTATTACATCTTTATAACTCCGAGTGGATTTACCCGGATCTCTCCCATTGGTGGACTAAATACCATTCTATAGAATTGACTCTTTAGAAAAAACTCTATAGAAAACCGTAAATAGAATATTTTCT
>VKHC01000029.1:5247-25908 GCA_015143735.1 Synura sp. LO234KE | reverse complement strand
CCTCTACATCCCCAGACGGAGGACCTCCACCACTCGAGCCCACTGAAGACAAGGGGGCCTCTACATCCCCAGACGGAGGACCACCACTCGAGCCCACAGAAGACAAGGGGGCCTCTACATCCCCAGACGGAGGACCTCCACCACTCGAGCCCACTGAAGACAAGGGGGCCTCTACATCCCCAGACGGAGGACCTCCACCACTCGAGCTTACTGGAGACAAGGGGTCCACAGAGCTCGTTGGTTGAGGAGCGATTTTATTTGGTTCATGGCGAGGGTCCGTATTGTATGTACCCGTATTGTAACTGTAATAATACTGTGTGCTCTGCAGTGGTGGTTTGCGCTTTAGGTCCACCCTCTCGGGGGCCCCCTCCTTAGCCGCAGCATTTGGTTCATCTGAATCTGACGTCGGATGCGATTCAGGAGGAGGAGGAGGCGAGTAGTATGTTGGGAATGGAGCGGTCTTAACCGAGTGAAACCCCTGTATGGACGCGCGATCGTTATTCGAACGCCACGGGACATCTGGTTTGTTACCCACTGTACCGGGGTTGCTATAATGCGGGTAAACATCTGTGTCGGGACCTTGG
The DNA here is from genome assembly GCA_015143735.1 of Synura sp. LO234KE. Lineage (NCBI taxonomy): Eukaryota > Synurophyceae > Synurales > Mallomonadaceae > Synura > Synura sp. LO234KE. The sequence goes on along the minus strand of VKHC01000029.1, from coordinate 25,324 downwards.
ACTTGTCCACGGGAGTTTACTGCATTAGAATTGCCGGCATTTGGGGCGAGATCTTCATTATCGTAGGACGGTGAGTAGCTGTAGTGGTCGCCATCAGGCTCAGATTCACCGGAATTAGGGTGTGGATTTTCAACCGACCTCCCATAATATGTGTAATAATAATAACTTCCGTCGACTTCGTCGCTTGAATCTCTCCCGACCGGAGATCGGCCTCCGCTGTCCTCACCATTACTTTCATCAACACCTTCCCCGCTACCTTGGTTCCCCCCACCGTCACCACTCTTCGGTCCATTCTCCTCATCGCTTGGGTCGTCCCTGCTCTCTGCACTTTCGTCGTCCTTATCATACAAATGTTTCTTAAGGTCATCGAGCCAGTGTCCTCCGTCGTATATCTTGTTTCCATTTGAGTGGTCACCCTCATACGACGATCTTATGGAGCAACCGTCACTGGAAACCGAATATGGAATCGTATTGTAATTGGTGCACCTGAATAAAATGACATGACAGTTATATAGGTATAGAGTAAGTCGTCCTGCTACTAGGTCAATTAACAAAAGCAGGTAAATAACACGAACGATGCGGTCGTCCTTTATTATTTAATCTTTCTAAATGACACAATTAGATACCATAAGACGACTTACATCCGCCAAGGAAATCTTTGAATAAGATCGTTTTGACTAAAAAATTAAGATTTTCTTTGCCACGGATCATATTACTAGCTGTGGAAAAATCTAAATCGGTTCGACATCAAAACGTCGAACAGAATAATATACCGCAGTGTGGCAGTGGTGAAGTTATAAAATCAAGCATATCAGTGAGAATGTTCCACTCTGTTCGTTTAGAGCACATAGGTCCCCATTATACGCAGAAATAGCATTATAAGAACCTGTCGCTCACCCGCTCGCCTCGCCTCGGTCTACCCCTGGCCCCGGCAGCAGGTCGTCTGCCTGTTTTAACTTGACCATATATCTCTTCCTGTTTCCAAGGGAGGTGCCCGCGGGGCCATCACTGGCTGAGGACAGAAAGGCCGCCGACGATAAGTAGGGAGTAGGTGTGACGGTGTAGACCTGGAAGGTCATGATCGTATTCAGGCCTCCGTAGAAAACCCGCCCGTCCGCGTGCACGTGTGCCTCCCACGATATCTGTGAAGCCAATCAGCCGAGCGGCGCAGGTAACACAGGAGCAGAAGACTCAGTGAGTGACAAGTGAGCTTCTCATCTGTCAGATGCCACTGTCTGGTTTGGGCTCCCTCCCCTCCCCTCCGAACAGACGCGCTCACCTCCCAAGGGTGCGGCGGGTTAAAGCCGAAGACAGTGGCAGTTACGGCCACCCCACCATCACCGTTCACATCAAAGCAGTAGGTCACAGTCTTGTGGGTGGATCCGTTGTTAACCGTGCAGTCTGGGGCGGTCTTCAAGTGGTACGACGCTCTGTCGTAGAGATAGAAAGAGGCGGACCCCCACCCATCCCCAAAGCTGTCCCTTAACCAGAACCTATGGTAGAGCATATTAAGATAACATCAATCAATTTCAATCACATATTTGAATGAACTAGTATTCCTGTGTCACCCATCCGCAGCGCGTTAACAAAAACAAAAACGGCGCTCACGTTATACAGACGTCGCTCGTGTTGGCGGTGCTGTTGCGAAGCACAGCGCGCGGAAACAGAAGGGCGTCGATGTCGTCGGCATCGCGCGCATAGCGATCCCTGTGATCGCCACTGTCCGCAGCGTCATCCCCGCGGCCGCTCGACCACGCCCCTCCGTCATTCTTGTAACCGTTTCGATTGAACATAACGAAATTGACGTTGGTCCCGTCCCCCTCTCTCTGTTTATCGTCGGCGCTGTTCTTATTATCTTCATCCTTCTTATATCCAGTCACTGCGCTTGAACTATTGGAAGCCGTGGGCAGAGAGCTTGGAACGGAATCGCCGTCGGGAGTGTAGGCCACATGCTTATTGTCGTCCTCGTCTTCCAACCAGTCACTCCAACTCCAATCGTCGCGATCGTATCGATTATCAGGACTGTGAATGGAATCGTGGAAGCTGTCATCCCCGTCAGTGTTGTATTTAATAAAACACTTCCCTGCGACGGTCGCCATCCCCGGGGCATGGGCAGTCGTACTGACTGAAGTACTCGACAGCGACCCCGCCGGAGTTGAAGATAGCGAGCGACTGGATTTGACAAACGAATTAGACGTGGATGTTACAACTGAATCTTTCCACGAAATCGCCGATATTTGCGACGGTTGATTCCCCGCCGCGATCCCATCTCTTCTGACCTTCTGATGAGACTTGCCAATGACAAAGAAGGCAAGCACTTCTTTGTTGCCGTCCACATCTTTGGACAGCAAGGAGCTAGATTCAGTACAATTCAAATCTAGTTCATTGATTGTGAGTTGTATGTTCATTCCATGGACAGAGCGGTTATAGGCGTCAATAGTGAGACTGAGACCCTGTTCAGCGTCCGTTTGAATCATTCCGAATAGACTCGGACTGGTATAATATTTGTATTGAAAAGTATGATATGACTGAAAAGGGGAAAGCGGATTTATCGTAACAGGTAAAGATGTTTTAAACGTCTCGAAAGTCACGTCATTATCGCACAACCCCACGAAATTCGATATAAAGGAAAACAAGGATATTCGTTCAGTGGTCTTTAGGGAGCGCGAGGATGATCCGCGATTATATAGGGTGGCAACTAATGTAGCACTTTCAATTGTAGCAGCCGCTAATACGGCTCGATATGTTATGTATCCAGGATTATTGTGAGTTTGTGCTTGAGCGATCAGTGAAGGTAGTGCTGTGTTTGCATAATCAATCGAGTTCCTTCGAAAAGGCTTTGAAAATTTGAATATATAACCTGTATTAGAAAGATTGTCTAAAACTTCACTTATGGCATCAAATTCTGCATTGTTGAGGTCATAATGACCCTCTTCGACGATAAGATATGTGACCGCAACGTACGCATTTCCTGGTGGAGTGGACCAAGTTTGATTGCACCAAGAACTGTTCTGTAAGACGGCTTTGATGTTGAAAATGTAAGCGCCGCTTGTACTGTCTTTATGTAGCTTTGCTATACGAAAATTCGGGGTGGAGAAAATATTGTGGGGTCCTTTTATGGTTCTCGGTATGCTTATGAAAACATGAGGTCGATTAAATTTTTGCAACTTCGTCTTGATGTTTACAAAAGTATTATATTGAACTGTTATTGAACCTAACTCCATCCATTCCGCTAGTAAATATTCTCCTGTGTCATCGACAAAATTGCTTGTTATATCCAACACGGAACCAGATAGACATAAAAAAATAATTTCTGTAAGGAAAAGTAAGATGCGGTAGTATATTAGAGTCATTTTGCCGGTGAGCGTACTGGAGAGTAAAGTCTCTTGTGAATTTCGACATCTGCGTTAATCGAGGGTCAAAATTAAAAATTTAATTTGATGACATAAGTCGTCGTGTGAATCAAAACATGAAATCAAATGTATCTCGCGCTTTGAATGGGATATCTGGAATTTTTCTTATTAATTTGTTCCAAAAGTTATGTTCTTTTGTGTTAAATAATTTACTTATCAGATATACCGATCCATCAACTTTCGGATTAGCTGCTATACAGTTAGAGTTGCTTTGCTCGTGTTTTCTTTTTCTGTCAAGGTATTTAATTTAATAATACTGCCATTCATGATTTATCAAATTTCATGAATCAGAGAAGGCATACGCGTAGCATCTTTGCGATCACCCTTGACCAGCTTTCTGGAAGTTCAACAAATTGTCAATATTTCATGGATTCCAGCATTTCTGCTCACGTTAGTAGTTGTTGGTATCTCAGTTTATTTATCTGCTTACAGCAGCGAAGCCTCTCAGCTTCCAAAATTAATGCAGCTATATGCGGTAGCTGCCTATCTGGAATTGTTGGGGGAACCAATTTACAATATTTCTTCTAATGTAATTCAAATTAGCCCTAGACTCCGAGCTGAGAGTGGAGCGGTTTTTGTGAGGTCGATTGTTGCATTTACATTGGTAGGTATCTATAAGTATGGCATATATGGATTCGCTTATGCTCAAATAGCGTATGGATTCGTCTACCTGATCATATTGATTTATCACATTCGGACGGTTGCGGTTATAAACAAACAGCCGATACCTTATAAGCATTATTTTCCGAAGTTCATAAGTCTTCCTAATCCTACTCGTGGCGAATATAGTGGTGATAAAGATATATATGGGAACGATTACACATCACCGGTAATAAAATTAATGAATGTCCTTAAAAACCAGTTCGGGGAATCGACGCTAAGTAGCGCGCTATCATCGACATCCACGTCCATCATCAAATTTATTTTGACCGAAGCAGATAAGATTGTGTTATCTTTCTTTTATTCGTTGTATGACCAAGGTCTGTACGCGATAGCACAGAATTATGGATCACTAGCAGCTCGACTACTCTTCCTTCCCGTAGAAGAAAGTGCGCGTTTGGCTTTTTCCAACTGTATGAATTGTATGCAAGTCCAAGTAAACCATATAAACCAACTTAATTCGAAATACGAATATTTTTCATCGCGTATACGGCACCAGCATTCTAAACACTTGGCGGACCTTAGGGAGCATTATCACGGTCTACAGAACCTTATATCTGGCTTGTTGAAGCTGGCCGTTCTATTCAGTGCAGTACTTCCGGTATTCGGTCCCAATTATGTCCGACTACTGTGTTATTATGTTCTTGGCTCGCGGTGGTACTCCCCAGAAATGGTTCGTACGCTTGCAGCATTTTGTTTCTATCTCGGTGTCATGTGTCTGAATGGCGTAACGGAGGCCTATGTCATATCTACATCTCCGAGCAGCAGTAACGGAAACAGTGAATGTGTGGAGGAGCGGGCCCATGTGAATGGCAAAAGTGGAACACCTGTGCCTACAAACCCTCCTCGTTATTTCATCTCTCAGCTCAATCTAGGGCTGGTCCTCAGCTCCTTGGTGTTTGTGGCAACGATCAGGCCGTGCATGCTGTACATGGGCACTAGTGGACTAGTCTGGGCCAACGCATTCAGTATGGTGACCAGACTGGTTTTCAATTTGAGGTACATACACAATTGTACAGCGCGCCCGGCGGCGACGTTGAATATGCCGTTGTTACAGAGTGCACTTGAAGTTGTAGTGCAGGGTACGAGAAGGGGGAGAGTTGGTACCGGAGGATTGCGGGGGGATTCCGTGGACGAGGACGACGTGGCCACTGGTGAGGATGAGGCTGAGGAGACTTCAACTTGGACATGGACAGGGGCTGGGACGGAAGACTCTGTGCGGCAGAATGGGGAGACGGAGGTGGAGAATCAGGTTGCTCGCGATCAAACTGAGGATGGGGACGAGCATCCGGATGTATTGGTCTCAGTTGCAGAGATGGAGGGAGTAGAGGAGACTGAACCAGTTCCCGGGTCCTCGCCTGCCGTAAGGAGGAGAGGGAGAGTCCGTAGCGGAGAGGGCGAGGACTGTGGGTCACAAGTCTCGTTGGATCCCGTGTCCTCGTCATCCAGTCCTGCGTATGTGGTACCGTCCGGACCTGCTGCTGCTTCGCTCACCAGAGTGGTCCCCCACCGTCGAGTCTGGCTCGCACTGTCCTTGGGCCTACTGCTGACCTTCTCCACATCCTCGCTCTTTGCTAACCAACTGGACGCTCATCTGACCGCCCGGACCCAAAGCTGCTCGGAGAGGACCCTCTATCCTCCGGCCCAGCCGCATCCTCGCTCAGCTTTGGAGCAGCAGACTCTACGCGAGGCTGAGTGCTCGGACAGGGTGGAGTGGGGCAGCCCCCTCGCCGCCACGGCGCTGGTGCACTTGTGTGCGGGCGTCTTCAGCTTCTGTGTCTATTTGCTCACCGCGTGGAGAACTCACGGGTCGGACTTGGTGCCGTTAGTCACCATGGTGCGAGGGGGGAAGGAGCGGTAAAGAGAGAGGTATGTTGAGTGTATCTATCAATGTGCACCTATCTGTACCAGCTCCTCATCCGACACTCTTATGAATCCTTTGGCCGGCTAACAAGATAACATTTCATTATTGGAGTTGCGTTGTGGTCAAGCTACCTACTGCGGCTTCGAATTCGGTGGATGTGCTCTCGTCTTTCGTGTTAGGAAGCGGATGGGATACTAGTTGTGCTTGTTACTATTTATGTCAAATTTGATGTCAAACTAATTGCAATAATTTCAAGCACGGTGCCATGATAAAGAGGCACTAGATTAAAAACCCGAAAACAATCTATCCTCTGTAGCGTTCATTTTGATAACAGCATATCATGATTAGAATCTGAAGAAATGGAAATTTTATTTTCCTTTTAACAAAGTTAGCAACCTGACGGACAATATTATTAAAACAGGGTGGCGACGAGTGGATGGTGCTATCTAAATCTGGTCGCGATTATCATCACCTACCACGGTACTCCCTCACACAACTCCTCTCCGTGGTAGACACCAAGTAGTAGTGGCAAACAAGAAGTAGTGAGTAGCGGCCGAAAAAGGGGGAGAAGTAGGAATAAGCAAGGGGCTAGGTACATGTTACTCGTACAATGGATAAGTTCGTAATATATAACTATTAGATTTTCGGCAAACATACAATGGATAAGTGAAAATAGTAAAAGGTTAAATCATGATATTACTAAAGTACTACTAAGTCGGCAATCATCCAATACTATGTACCAAAGGGCGGGCAACTTGCTGGTGTGACCGAGGTGCGGCGGCAGGGGGAAGAGGCCGACACCTTTATAGCGGTGAGGGAGAATTTCCCCGAGATTAGTGCTGTGCGATGTCCTCCGGACACGTCACTCTGGACTCAACCAGACGCGGAAGGAGTGAAGTAGCACTAAAATTGGGAGATGAGAAAGCAGAGGCAGTAGGCCATGCAAGAGCGGATTCTATTTTAAAAACGTGAGGCGATATTTGTCCTATCTACATACTACGATTTTTTATTCGATTTCTGGGAGGTTTCGACTTAGAATTTGCAAACAATATATTCAATCCTCGTTATTTATACGCTAAAAAAATTGTCGCCAAAGACTCGGAAATCAAAAGCTTTGAAAATTGACTGGAGCAATTGGTAACCAAATCCAATTACCGAATATGGCGGAAATTTTGGTAACCAAAACCAATTACCAAATGGCCGAAAATTTGGTTAAGTCTCCATAGATTAAGTAATGTCTTCCAACGTTCACCCTGTTGCTTGAAATAATATTTCAATTTAATGCGGGAGTGATACAGTTATTTAACGAATTTTCCAGAATCCAAATCCAATGGCAATCCGGATTCCGCGCCTTGTTTCAACTTCGAAGCGTCCGCGGATCGGGCTTAATTTCCTCTTCGGCAGAACCCGTGCTTCAAGCCACTTAACCCCGATCCGGAAAATATATTTAAATTTCTGGAATCCAACTTCATGCAGAAATCATCGGGGGTAACCCAGCCCATGGAAAATGGTTTGAAGTTTGGAGCCTCAGAGAATATGAAAGGTTCCGAGAAGTCTTTACGAAAGAACAAGCCGCCGTTACTGAGAACGCGTATCAGGAATATTTGCAGAGAGTTTAATCGGCCTCTTCAAACCAGAAGGGATCAATCAAGCGTCACGCAATTCAGCAGTTGAGCCAACGACTATCTTTCCTGAAGGAGAAGCAGAGAATCAACTCTGTACCCAGAGAATTTAAGAGATTTGTAGCATTCAATCATGAATCCTGCACCAAGACCTACACCTTCCAAAAGTGAAGCAACGTATGAATGCTAACTACCGAGTATCGAATAGGCTTCTACAAAGTCAATTGCCACAGAGAGCAAGAACCCAAAAGTGTCAGGGCGTCAACGCTGGTAACAACTGGCGGGCCTGATGCATTCACCTCTCCTTTACTCTCGCAACTTTCTAGAGTTAAAGGATGCCCGATTCCGTTTATTAACACAGCAATGCCTTGCGTGCCCGGTCAACCGCTCCAGTTTCAAGGCAAGAATTTTTTCAACTTTTCAAGTTCCTTCGCTGCCGTGGGCATATCCTGTTCCACGTAGGGGTTTTTGGGGGCTGCGGTGAAATTGCAGCTCCAGTGAAATTTCCTCGTTATCCACCCAGTGTACTGGTGGTCCTCGCCCCGCAGGACTTTCCGAACGGCGACAAAAACCAAGGACCGAGATCCGTCGATGTGTCAAGAGCTTGCGGGCAGCGATTTCTCCACCATGCTCGCATCTAGCTGTGGTGTTAGAACGTGGTGCTCAGGATTCTTTTAAGTCTTACGAGACCCGTGCCCTATCATGGGCGCAATTGAGGCTTCAGTATAGAGGTACTGCGCGATCTACTAGTTGAGAGATCTACACTTATGAAATGGCTAGGTTGATAGCTAGAACTCTTCCTAGGTACTGCTGATACGGAAAGTTTGCTGGAACATTCACCAAAAATTGCTTTGATATTTTCAAGGGCTTGATATTTGAACACTTTCAGAAAATTTGGTTGTACCGGTCAATAAATTTGATTCCAAAATATTAAACAACTCGTTTTGACTACATCCGAGTAGAGTGAAGATCTGAGTCGGATATCCAAAGTTCTTCTGGTGTGTGAATGCGACCTGAATTTATTACTCTCCGAAGTCAAAATGAGGCATACAATAAAATATCCACCTAAAATTTACTCACTGAAAGTGTAGTGATTCAGTTGAGTTGAACCATCAGATGAGGTCACGGAAAGTGCTCGCTTGGTCTTTTGGTGAATCAAATTAAGGAGTTTTCTCAAATCATGAATTTTTATCATCTTCAGTTAACCCTTATCATCTTTAGTTAGCCCCACTATATTATTATAATGAATTATTGCGGTACTGAAGGTAACCCGTCATGCGTTTTGTGCGCTGATGTATTTTTGCTGTTTGGTTGATGGGTTCGGTGCTTAGTTGATCGATTATTGATACCATTCATTTCCGAATTTTGAGCAAGATAAATTTTCAAGGTTTAAATAACAATGGCTCAATACCCTATCAGAAGTTCTTAGTAATAAATTTAATTGTGTGATACTTGTTGAGTCTCTTGGCGCGTTGTAATTGTATCGAATATAAACCGCAATCGGTATCCTACACACACAGAGCAATGTTTCCGAAAGCTGATAACCACTACACAACTATACAAACTGCGTGCTTCTAGCATACTGACAAAACTTTATGAATATGTAGGTGATTGCAGTTTTCACAAACGTTGACGGTGATGAGTAGTCATATCTACTAAAAAATCGAAAGCTGAGCGTGTTAATTAGTTTTAAGAACGAAGAGTAGTTGGTTGTACGCGCCCTCCCTCACCAATACTTGGGAGAAGTTTCTCCTTTGAGATTGAATTGCCGCTAGAACGTTGGCATGTCCATAAAAGACCCTTATACTTCTCCTACATCTGATATCTCTGAAATTCACTAGATAAACGAAACGAACGATCAACTGCATCACTTTTTCCACGGGGAAATTCTGACCTGCAATTTTATTCGCGTATATGCTGCTCTTTTCAAAAATCTTATGTAGATAGTTTAGTTAGGTAAAGACGCCACAAGAAAAACTGACAACAGCGACGGAAAACCCGTGTCGAATATTAAACTAGAACCTTGCCATGCAAGGCTTGAGTTTTTACTGGAAATACCGCGGTAGACCGGTCGGATCGGTTGCAGAAGCGACTCTGCTATTAACTACAAGAGTTTCATCTGTTCTCCCGTCTTTCAATAGTTTCAAATCTCGACTACAGCTGTCGTTCAGAAGTGTGTCAATTGCTGCCACTGTGTCGACGAGAGGAGCCTTAGCACCAACTAGTTCAAGTTAACTGCACATCGACGCACAAAGCTCCGTTCTGCAGAGTTCATTCTTTGCCAGATATTTTATTGAGTAAAAAAACTGAATGAGAAAGAGATGAAAACTATCTAGAGCAGCCGTAACTGAGTATATTCTTTAGCCGTAACTAGAGTATATTCTATAAATAGAGAAGTTTAATTAGAAAGACGGGCGTCATAAACTCAAAATAGAGCATTTTAAATGAAATAAAAATAATTTTGGAGGTTACGAAACAAGTCAACCTTGCATTTACATAATTATTATGGCTCCTAATAAGAAAAAATCGGATGATATTGATATGGGAACAGCAAATAAAAACTAGATATCAAACTGCAATTTTGAAAGCTTCAGTAATCCGTGATCGTTGTCGAAACATACTGAGCGTAGGATATCATATTACCAGTTTCCTTAAAAATTACGTTTGTTCTTTCTCCGGCTCTTGTGCCCAAAGGTAATCCAAAGTGTCGGCGCTCTGAACAAACAAGTGACCATCCGATTGTCAAGTGAGTCTGCCAACTTGACTCGCGTAGTAGATTTAAAAATTCACATATTTCTCTGATTCCCGGCCATCGGTTCCCTCCATGCGGAAACTTTATAGTTAACAACTGTGCAGATGCGGGGTAGCCCACCCAGGCTCTTCTACGAGATGATACGAGACTCGTCACATGGTGCGCCGGAGGTGGTTACCTTACAAGTAATATTGTTCAGTGGAAAACTATTTATCAAATGAGCTTGTAATATGAGGGGTAGATAGATATCTTTTAAACTCACCAGTAACAAAAGACTTAGAAGAAGTAAATTTATTGTCCCCGTTTATAGATACCATTTGTAGCATCGGTTTGTAGTTATCGTTTATAGTCACCGTTTGTAGTTACCATTAATATTTTTTTCCCACTGTTTCATATAATCGTTTACAGTCACCGTGTATAGTTCTCTATTCAAAGTCACTATACCACCGTTTCTAGTCACCATTTATAATTACCGTTAATAGCTACCGTATTAGTCGATATCGTTTCATTTCATAGAAATCACAATACATAGCTACGGTTTACAGTCACAGTTTATAGTTACCGTCTTTAGTCACCGTAGAACAGTGGCCGTCCATAATAGACGGGATATAATTAGCCATATGTAGTAGTCATCCCTTGTTGCGATCTATTTAATCTTATGTTGCTCAAGCGAGCTGTACGGTTATATCGGCAACGCTATTGTTTGCTATTTTTTGACCGATGGCACAAGTCGATTAAAGCAGATTAAAGAGCTTTGTGGGCGTCAATGCGCTGGCAAAATTGCAGGCGCGTGATTCGCGAATATTTGGTTAATGCGCCATCGTACGGAATTCCAATATTGCACCACAAATAAATCTTATACGTAAGCAACTCGAGTTTAAAATGTGTAAAGTTGACAAATTCTTTAAGAGAATAGATAGAAACGGGGCTAGATAATCTTTCTTGTGAGAAAAATCATCGTCCATCAGAACTAAGATGGAAGAAAAGAGTGGAAAATATTGTCATTAGAATTTAGTTTGCGGATTATTTAGCCGCTGGCGGTAGTGACACTGAAAATGTAATCGAAGATCATGATAATTTGCGCCAATCATTAAGGGTCCTTCCGAAATAGGCTCTTTTCATAGTTTTAAAAGCTTGTTTTGCGTGCCAGTGCCAAAATATGTCTATATTTTACTACTCGGCTTTAGAGTAGGTTGGCGTCAAAATTAGCTTAATGGTGTTTAGACGAACAACGTTATCTCAGCCTTCAAATGCGCAGGCGGCACCACTCACGGCGATGATTGTATTCTACGAAATGGAAAATCAAATCTGAAACCTATCCGGCATCGATAAACAGCAGTACTGCCACTATTCTCAAATTTCCTTCGAACAGCTTGTGAATAGTGGAGATAAGAAATTTTAAAGCAAATATTTGACTTCTTGGGATCAAAGATATCACTTCAGCGGGCTCTTCTCCTCAACTTGAGACCCAGCGCAGTCTCCCCGATAAAAAGGCTTTTACGTGAAAGGCTACAGCGCCGTGTTGAGGCGACTACGCGAGTTTTTCAGTAGAAGCGGTTAATCGTTGAGGTTCGCGCCTGCCCCATACATCTCTTGCACCAAGAGTGGTGCAGACTTTCAACGCCCACCTTCCCGAACATCTGTTCACTCGCGAAGGCAAGGTTTCCTCATTTGCACGTCATAATCATAGACCCCGTCAAAGGATGTGGATGATGATGTAGTGCCTCCATTCTTATCCCTCGCACCCTTGGGACTTTTTTTGACGCGTTCTGATGGTATTATGTCGTTCGTGGTGCTTATTTAGAAGAAATATCCTCCGGGGGTGGCACGCGCGTTTCCTGTTACTATCTGGCTTGGGACTTTAACTAGACTACTCTAAGAACTATACAATTTTTGGGATTTGTGTGGGAAGTCGTTGCGTACTAATAATCCCCGGGGATGCCCGCGAGCGGAGGCTGTTGGAATAATCTGCTAATTTGTCTCTGCTTAGGATTAGCTCGGTACTTAGTAAGATGTAAGTCTTTTTATAGCAGAACGATTCAGAACCTTAAGTTAAATTATTGCATCAAAAGATATCGTGCGGCGTAGTCAGTCCAATTCAACGTGGACCGACCTTCAAGGTTCAAGCGGACAATCATACTGATCATATCCTTGGCGGTTAAATATGTAAATAAAGATTATTCATGAATGCTAGTATATATTCCATAGCTCTGTAATGATATTGTGTTGCTAGTGATTCTATTATTCCATAATTACTCTTCACAGCTTTCACCATCCTATTAAAGCTATGGTTAATCTCCCAAAGTCAACCGTTTATAACCACTATGGGCGCTGTAAATAATCATTCCTTAAGTAACTAAACGTTACTGATCCCTTTATCTCTTAACTTGGCAACAAGAGCATGGCTAGCTTATACTCAGGTAGTAATTCCAGCATTAGGAAGCCACTCTTGTAGTGCACCGAGAGTACTTTCCTTCAGGCTTTACTCTAACAGAGGCCGTCTCCTTCCCTCACTCAATAACTGGGTTCCCCAGTTGGAATATGGATCTCTCAATCATTGTTAGCCAAGCTGCGCAGCTGCCCCTTTACTTGTCTATTTATAAAACTAGCTTACTAAGTAGATGAATTTCTATACACGGTCACCTCCTCAACCACACTTTTTCATGTTCACGGTAGGCCGACTCTGTAGAATAAAATGGTAGTACCACGCTGGGGATAGACAATATTCCGCAACCTGCCCATACGACCTCGAGGGAGGAGGGAATAGTACCCAAAAATAAAAATAAAATTGAAGAATAGTAAGTACTTACAAATGGGGAGAAAATGTCTGTGACCAAATCAACTAGCTAAGATGGCGCAGCATGAAGAAGAGGCGATTTGTGTTCCAAAACCACTGGACTATGTGGTTGTAGTTAACCACACCAGTATAATAATACTACAGAAGCCACGTACGCGCAATCAGCAAGTAGGCGTGTCCAGTACTATTTCAAAATCCCCATGAAGCAAATCAAGAGATCAATGTTTTAATAGATACCGGGGGAGGAGAAGGAGGCTCGTCAGCGCTGCAGCCAGCTGGGGCAGTGGTAGGTGAAGGGCGTAAGTGCGTTCGCATAGCCTTACCTAACAGCCCCTATTCTTCCCCTACATCTACTATCTAGTGTTTACGAGGCCACTAAAAGAATGACCCTCATCCTTCTCGGCGAGAGGAAGATCAAAACTCAGATTCCACTAGTAAAGACTGTTTTGTTACCCCTATCTCGAAGTAGAACCGACAAGAATATTTCCGTCATTCGACTACATTAAAGGCCGAAATGTATCATCGATCGAATTATTTATGTACATCCCACGAACTGAGGACGAAAGTCATGTAGTAATAATTCTTGTGTGGAATATCAGTTGTAGTTTAGGCAATAGAGTTAAAAAAATATATCCTTTCCTCCGAATAGGACGAGGAGAGCTACAACAATACTTATCAACAAGATGGGGTTTCCAAGTATTGGTCCTGCAGAATAGTTCGGATCAGCACCTTGAGATCGCAGCTCCGCCCGAAGCTTCTCCCGCATAGAATTACTGATTTCGGGTCGACGCGGAGCTTCAGTATCGGTTTGGTCAGCAGTACCAATGTCAGAAGTTTTTGCAACGGATTCCAAGTCGGATTCCGATGAAAACAGGCGGATATGAGGTGCTCGAACTGAGGCTTTAAATTTCGAGGGAACTCGAGTTGACGAGCATGTTTCAATAATACATCGAAAATTAATCAAGGAATTCTTGAGGGTATTGGAACGATGATGAGTTTCGAATGATTCTACGACAAGGAGACTCCAGAACGCTATGACGGTGTTGACAATCTTCATAACAAGCTTAGGTATATTGATGTTGAACTAATCCGTTACTAATACGACAAAACTTAGTTTATTTTACTGCAAATGAATATAAACATAATTAATTGGGATGATGGTCACACGCCTGGTTCTACTCCAGTTCAGACTCGCATGGCTATTTATGAGAACAAAACATATTCATCGTTTGTGGAAACTTGCGATAATTTTGTCGATTCGACTTGGGAAAATCGGATATACGAATTTAGTGTTGCTAGATCGGCACCCTGGGGTAGGACAAGAGCTTTATAATTTAATATCATTTTATCAGTAGGGATAAAATCCTTTATTGCAAGGGATTTACGTTCTGATGTCGGATGGAAAGAACGATAACATATGTCCAGAGGGATTATGGGATTCCGATAAAGAAAGGGCGATAGGTGTGTATATGTTTCGAAAGATTCTTAGTAGCGATCTATGGGATATTCTGCGTGCGGATGAGATGAATATACACGGTTAGCGAAAATTCGTCTCCTTCACCTTTTTATTGTCGTTTCAATATTATTTATATTACCGATCGAAGGTGTTGCGATATGGAGTTTGTCATCACAACGGACGAACGAAGTGGTCTACCATATCGACTTTGCTGAACTGTACAGGCAGAATCAATTTGCAACTCAAATTATGATATATATCAAACACATACTTGTTTTGTAGATATGAGACAAATATAATTCATCCTCCACTCTATGCTGCAACTTATCATGCGACGAATACAGAGGCGATGGTTGGTGGAGACTTCATGGTGAATAAAGAAGGACTTGAACACTACAAACGTTTTGGCTACAAAGGTATGCTAGAAATGTGAATGAGAAATCTGAGCTTAACTCTGTTGCATCCACCCTCACCAATTCTTGTTGCAACTAACGTTCCTCCTTCAACGTATCACTTTATAGCTTCTTTGCAGTCCAGAGAAGCGTTTGAATACGATCTGACCACCAATTTGAACTGGATAAAAATCCCATACAAAGGAAACCGCTTCATTCTAATGGACGGCGAACTGCCGCACCTATCGACCCCAATCACAGCCCTCCCGCCAGACCAGAGAAGAGTTATCTTGGGCTTTAACTTCTTTGCTCATGACGTCGGGCCGCACGTCGCCCGTGCCCCTGAGCACAGCGACGTGTTCAATAGGACTGTGAAACTCTACCAGGTGCGTGTCAACCGTCGACTTGCGTCCACACGCCCGATATTATAGTCTTGTCCCGTAACGAGGGAAATGCATTTTCTACGCTAGACTATGGCGGCGATTGGCCTACCGATCACACATTCTTCTATGGCGGGTTTAAATACCTCCGCCAGTAAGTACGATCCAACACCTCCTTTGTCGCCCCCGCCCCCACCCTCGAAGTCGGCGGGTGACACCCCAACGAGCTCGTCACGGGACAGTGACAGTGAGGTGCCGTTGCCCAAGTCTGTGTCACTCCCAGTCCCGGGAGAGAGCACGGGATTCGGTGCGATACGGCCGCAACGGGAGGGATCGGAAGGGCGGGGGGAATTGAAGTCTGTTGGATCGGCTCGCAAATCAGTTGGAGGCATAACCGCTCGGGACCTCAAGAACAACCCCGCACTGGCGCGACTTTTGGTGATGGCTGCAAGGAAGTTGAAAATGAAGGAGGATGGAGGGCGGTAATCGGTGGATAAAGTGCCGGGAGCTTATGTTGACGTTTATATATTTAGCTCTGGAATATGCGATCTCTACTTACTTCGCTTTCCAGACCAACTACTCACTGTTTTCTTCACCATCACTTTTTCCAATTCCTATAAATATGGAATGAGAAGTGAATTGTGAGGAGAATGAGTTATTTTTTTCTGAACAATCATACTCGTCGGTGATAATTAATATTACTCAAGGCTGAAATATTAGCTTGGAGCGGGGGCCGAAAGAATTTGCTTAGTACTATAGCGGTACCCACAATAGTTATTCTCGCTCTGAGGACTACTCCCCCTGGCTGGGCCAGATCATCATGTGGACGAGCAGCCGCGATGCTAGATTCCTCCTGCTAGTCCCCCTTAGTGCAGGATATCATCTTACCCGGCCCATCAGAGGAGGATTGTTATACTAACTGCAAATTACACTCAGATGTAATCTCGCCCGCACTACTTTAAGGATTTTTACAATTTCCAAGATCAAGAAACGGAATAGGTGCTAATTGGTCTTAAGAAGCTAGTATTAACATATGGAACAAGCCGCTACGTTACTATGAGGATAGCTAATCCGGTAGCTACTCTTTTCCCTGATTATAGTCCTTGCTAATTTTACATCCCTTGTTCCACCAGAGGCCTCTAATATTGCATAAACAGGATTATTAACACCAGTGACTTTTATTTGCAAAGTTATACTGAATTTTAAAAAATCATCGACGATGCGGAGAGGGCGTGCTCGAAGGACCTGCCTTGCATCGCTATATTCCAGAAGTTTGTGAAAGCGTGTTTCAATTAATCAAATTTAAATAATTACTTTAACCCTTTTTCAACGCTCAATGTGTTCAGTGTTCATGAAAAGCTGACGAGATTATATGAGAATTTAGTTTAAATCGTACTATCTACATCGCTCTCAGTACTAAATAAACTTTTCATCATTCATCAGAGCTTCGATATTGACAAAACTTGACAGCTTCAATATCTTCGAAGTACAGCTAGGATCCACGTAGCATGTCACACAAGGTTTAGGGGCAAGCGCCGCCGCGTACATCCAATCACATAATAATAAAATACCGTTTCATCCCGACTTGGTATCTTAAAGCGTTTACTAGTGAGGTAATATAAATGTTGATCAATGATCCTGGGGACGCCGACTCTCTAGATTCTTGCGACGTTATGTTGAATGATCAATCTAGCTTAGATGTTCCGACGCTAATCTCCACGGAGGACCAAATTGATCATGTTCAAAATAATGACAGCACTGTTTTTGAAGCTTTTACGGACGAGGACTATGTAGCCGATTCCTCTGCTCAAGCAGGAAGAAGGCAATCTTCACGAGCACCGAAAAAATCAGGAAATTATGAAGACTTTGATATAATTGATGATGAGGGAAATGATCTTTCTGGAGATGAGTCAAATGACCACATCAACTTTACAGGTGTTAATTATTTTAATTCTGTGATTTTTCACCCGTTTTGATTCCTATAACGTAAATCGATTGCTGTAAACTCTTTGCAACTCATATCGATGACTTTCAAAATAAGATGATTCATCATTAGAGCCCATACGAATATTTTTCCATGATAAACTAGTGGATTATATTGTTAAAAGTGGAGGTAACCAGGACCTTCTAAGAGGATGGAGGACACAGGTACTTCTCATATTTGCAAACAATTTTGTGCTCTCTATATTAATTATGAATGTTCTAAAGGTAATAAGGAGACCACTATCCATCCTGGACGTGGTGTACGTGAGTCCGAAACAGAAGAAAATGAAATCCAGGTAGCAAAATTTCGTAATCAAACACAATTACAGCATAAACGCTTTAAAACTTAATATAGGGTAGAAGTAGCGACGATGTTAAACCTTTTCCCATTTGTAAGGAACTACAACGGAATGACAAGGTGAGATTTTCACCAGTCAACAACAATTGCTTTCCACGTAAGAGAACCCAACCTACCTCGTAAACATACACTCATTACTTGATACGATTAATTGTCATGTGTAGTTATAAGATGATTAGCATTAATATACGTATTAATAAGGCAAAATTAAATTACAGGAAACAATTGCACAACATATCCAAAGAAATTAGGGAAAAGCACTTGGCCACACACGTACTCGCTGTTCACGGTAAGAACATATCTGACTGCGACTTTCTATTAGTCGAAGGCCGGTGCACTTTCATCGGCCGTACTGCTCACAGTTCACGGCAGTTCGGTAGATAGTACCCTATCGGCTCTCTCACTGCTCTATTTGTACCCGTTTGGCATTGTGCATAACTTCACTCATGACGATTGCAAAAACTTACTAATATCGTTTCAGTTAACGCATCTGTGACCATGACCATGTCCGTGACCGAGTTGAATGCGTAGGCTCTACTCGCTATCATATCTGATCCACCTCTGCCTGTATCACTGGCCGCTCGCCCACTCGGCTCTATATAAACCGTGTAGGAGATATTCGTGGCGGTGAACTGCGCTCCTATCCGGACGATACCATTCGATTCATTCGGAGGACAGTTCGAGGAGGCCAAGAGCAGCAGGCTCTGTCGTCTAAACCCGCGGACACGTCGGACACTTCAGGTACTGCGGACTGACTGTGGGGATGTCTCATGGAGAGGGAGAAAGGAAGGACAGTGTATGGGGAGAAGAGCTTCTACTAGAGCTCCAATCGACTGATGACACCAGTTGTCAGTGAAAGCGCTGTCCGTCTAGATCGGGCTGGTGTTATAGCATGCCTGACATTTCAATTCTTACTGCCTTTTATGTCCGTTGTTTTACTCCTACCTTGCGGCCTTCACTCCGTACAGAGGACTCGCTCGAGAGCTCCGTGGCAAACCTGAATCAAGACTCGTCTCCACAGCCTGCGTCTCAGTGCTTAGATGGATCTCCCGCTGAGAGTAATTCGAATCCCACATCTACTAGTCACACATCGCAGGAAGCGCACACTGATGGAACGCTTTCGGACACTCCGCAGACACTGGAGTGGACCCCGAGTACAATGGTGGAGGATAGCAGAGTTGATGGAGGGGCTGAGGTTGTCGGTGGGTCACCGGATGAGCGCTGGTCGTATCTGGCTACGCGAGGTTGGACGAAATGCGTCATCCAAAGCGACGGCGCGGGTCCTGGTGTCGCGGGCGAGGAGGCTACTGTGGATACCGTGTCCGGTCATACTGCTTTGCGCACTCATTACCTCGCTCCGGGTGTGGACGTGGCCGTCGGTGTGGTCGGGGAGAATGTATTCGCCTCTCTTGAAAAGGCTCTCGCTTACGCCCGTAAGCCTTTGTTAGGGGAAGATGGGGATAGGGTGGTGGCGTATGGCGGCCCAACCACGGAGGCGCGTACTGGACTGATTGGCAGCGGTGATAACCGCGACAAAGATCCACGAGGTCGCTCGCAGTCTTTTGAGTCGCAGATCTCAAATATAGGAGATATGTCGGAGGCAGAAGCCAAGGTGGAGGATGGGGCGGGGAGGCCGAGCGGTAGAGGAGAGAATTGGGTGGAGGACGAGGGCTCAGGCTCGGCGGGCCCGGAGCTGCACTTCGCCTACGGGTAGGTGTTGTCTGCCTACTTTGAATCTGTGGGATCGGACGGGAGCCGGTGAAAGTATCTTGAAGGACTGGTTTGCTGTCGTTTCATTCTGTCATTAACCCCGCCGTGCCACCGCACCGCATAGAACACCCACCATTGAGTACTGTTCCTGTCGCCCTAACATCATAGTGTGTATAAAAATGGTCAATTTTCGGTCGTTGATAGGGAAAACATTGAATGTGTGCTTGCCAATTGCGTCTGCTACAGGAACACAACTGTACTAAACTGGGGCAAAGTCTCTGTGCAACAAGGCTTTCACACCTCGGTGAGCAACACTACCGCACTGGCGCCTCCGTGGCCCCCGACCTAACGAAGCGTCATATAGTTACCCTGGCTTTATTGCCCTTCGCGGCAGACCGTTTCATCGTCATCCTTATTTCTTACATGAAAACTTGTAATTCTAAAGAGGCGGATCATGATTTTCTATGCAATGCTAAGGCGTCATGTCTTCAATAATTGTTGCAAGAGGATTCGTTCCAACCTAATTATATGTGGTATGTGTCAGACACAAATATTTCCGGTCGGATTCAAGTGCATTCGTCAGGAGCACGATGTACTGCTTGACAAGGTAAGGAGGAGCCTCTATGCAGAGCTGATTCCGAGACGATATTTCCTTTTTTTCCATTTTATTATGTGACATATTATGTGACA
>VKHC01000028.1:10555-25979 GCA_015143735.1 Synura sp. LO234KE | reverse complement strand
AAAATTATGAATAGACTAAAACAAAATACCTTCCAGAGGAAATACCAATAAGTGCCAACGAAATTAAGTTTACTGACCAATTATTTATTCCGAAGAAAGTAATAGAACCAATGAACAGTGCAGCAAGCAATAACTTAGAGCTGCTGTTTTCTCCAAACTTTACGAGGACGTACGATAATAATGGTCCGGAGAGGAATTGTCCAGCTCGGATTGCAATCACGCTAAAGGGTAAATATTCTGGTTTCATCCAAACCAAGGGGGAAATCAGCATAGAGGAATTTAATATGATAACCAGATTCATGAAAACTAACAGAGGAATTTTTGCCAAATTTCTATTTTGACTAGTTTTAGTTAATATTTCAACACGAATATCCGTTGATCCATATTTAGATCCATTCTCTTCAGAGCATCGCATATTGTGCGGATTAAAATCATTTAAAGGAACGGATACTTCATCATATTTTTCCACTTTTGGCTCCCTTTGTTTCATGCTTGAAAATTGACCAGTACGATTTGATATTTTAGGGCAATTCAAATTCAACGCACCATCACACGCGAACCTAACAAGCCGAAGTTGGTTTTTGTTGGATTAATGCCAGAAACTTCCAACTATTAAGCTGTACAGCTATATTAACATAATCGAATTAAAGTACATCTCGTTACAAACACCATAATGAAAATTTTTTGTTTGACCAAATAATCGCGACACTTCGGTAGTACAATAATAATTGTCACCATTATTTTCGATTTTGATTTTCTTCGAAAATAAATGAGCTCAGCTGATGAAAATCAGTTAATATCCTTTTTTGCCTACTCGATTGTAATATACCCTGTGACAAACTTTCTTGCTTCGCCGAGAAGAGGTTATTCTAAATGGATCGGGGCAGCATTGGCAATGGCGTTTCTAGCACTTATTTCTAGTTGTATTATGGTAAATTAGTACTTGTTATTGTTTGGAAAATGTATTTATTTTTGTTTATTCCAGATTTATGAAAATAGGGAGAAGGGTCCTAATCATTATCAATTGTTGGGTGTTAACAGAATCGCACCAGGACACCAAATTAAAAAAGCGTACAAAAAACTTTCTCTTGAATTACATCCGGACAAAAATAAATCTCCCACTGCTTCGACGGATTTTAATAGACTAAAGCATGCATATGACGTAAGATCTTGTTTATTGGTATTAAAGTTCTTCTATTTTCCCATGTATACATCAGGTTCTGTCTTCACAAGAACTCCGGAACGTCTACAATAGATTCGGCGACGATGGTGTAAAGGTTGGCCATCCACTCCGTGAACTTGGGAATCCTCACTCTCCTGCTCTGATAGGTGGCTGAGAAAGCCGTATTGGATCAAAAATACATTGTGATTCAACTTATCGTTTACTACACGTCCTCCGCTATTTTCGCCTTTATAATGACGATTTCTGATCCTTCTGGAGAATCTTTACACTACAGTCTCCTAGGACTTGCGAGTACGTTTAATATAACGCCAATCCTGCATTGATCATATCACGCTAATTGCTATCCCTACGTATATCGGGGTCGACTATTTACGTTGCCAATATGGATTCCGATGACCCTCTGTAGCGCTTTTACTATTCGAGGCATTGATTACCTTGGAGGAGTTCAATTTACCAAACAATATTCTATTGAGGTACACTCCATACGAAGTGACCTCCACGCTGCGTAGGCTGTTCCCGGCATTTATGAACGGGTGTAGATGCGTGATTGGATCGTACTATCAAGACCCAGTCAGGATTCGGCAGGGTCTCCTGCAGCAGGTCGTTGTAGACGCGAAAGCGCTTACCTTGAAGTTCTATCACGTTGCCAACACCGCGTTGTTTGCTCAAATGAATATAAATCATAGAAAAGACGTTGCCGCAAATCAAAGTAGAGGAGGAATAGGTGGAAGTCTGGATGCCTCCTCCAGTGGCCCGTCTACCCTTCCAGCAAACTACGTAGGTCTCGTGGCCCATGCGCTCAAGGACGTACAGAACAGATTAACTGACGAAACCACCCTGAAAGCTGTCCACAAAGTTCGACAAACTTTGGCCGCCATCGCTGACCCAGCTGCAGTACAGAAACTTGATCAAGGAAATTACAGCGCCAAATGGGAGTGGGTGCGCAATTTGGCGCTTTACGTCGCAGCGATTATTTTGTTGAATAAGTTCACAACGAAACAAGCTCTATTTAATCGCTAATTCTTGTAGTCTCAAATAAATTCTCTTAAACCTTCGTGATCATTTTGCCTTAACACCACTGTCAAGTAAGAAAAGAACTGAACCTGAGTAAGATAAACCGGAATCCGCGAATATTCAATGAACAAGGGGAGCCCCACCACTATAGGTGAGGATTGCCCCCAAAAAGAAGATCCGATGATTTTACATATTGGTACCACCATCTTGATGCTAGTGCTATGAAGGCAGCAAGCCAGCGAGGAGGATAAAAGAATCGATTGCTGGTTCGTACGTGGGTTTGTCTGCTGCTTTCTTATGCACCGGCGGGCCGGCTACTGCGTAGGTACCAGCCACCACACCACCAAGCGCGCCGCAGCAGGTTTCTTCCATAGAAGAACAATACTAGGGGAGTTCAGGCGTCGTCGGCAAAAAATGAGGAAGGGCCGTGATTTAGTCGCAGTAGGGCGCCCCTCACCACCAAAAGCACGGAGAACCAAACGAGCAGCAACAAATCGCTCACAGAACCGTCGCTCGCGCACTATTTTGTTAGCTGCGATGCCGCTAATCCCGCGAGACAGATTAGCAAATCCCACGAGGAGTATGGGCAGGCGGAGGGGAAACAAGTGGTGTCCTTGCTGGCTGTAGTACGAAGGACTGAGACAGAAGCTTCGAGGAGTATTGGCGGTCAACGGCATTTTCCAAAAATCTCATAACAGTTCTTATCGAAAAGAAAGGAGCGACGCAGCAAGAAAACATGATATTGCGTGAGAAACCGCCGCATGTGACACCCAACCAGCTCCCGATTACGGAGTAGAGAGAGCTTCCGATGACTGCGCCAGGAGGAGTGTCGGTGTTAGTACACCACAAAGTTCCAAAGATCCTTCCAAATACAGTGGTGCAGACCGAAAATGATCAAAGCAATAAATTAGGTACAAATGGCAGCACGCAGGAGGAAAGCTAAGGTTCATATAATGAACGTGTCAGTCCTGCTGAACATAAGATTTCTAACACCCCTCTAATTGCGTCAAAGCGAAGCTCGCAGAAACCATGTTACAAGTCCGCGACGGCGAGTGGGAGATGGAATCGAAGTCCGCCTACTGGGCTTCGTCCGAGAAGCTTCAAGCCATAACCTCCCACCACACGCGCAGGTGGGCCTCGTAGAAGATTGGAAATCAAGCCCCGCGACGTCTGGTGGGCAAATTTTTGGTGGGAGACGTGGTTGGGAATCTGTTCGTGAACTAATCAAAAATGGGGGGAAAATATCCGTGTGAGTCCACAAGATCAGCTGTATTTCAAGCCGCCGTCAGGTCCTCGACGTAGGAATGAAGCTCAGTCCGGAGTGGATCAATAAGTTCCTCCCACGGCACCTCCCTCTCATCAAAGTCTGCATGTAGCATAAAAAGAACTAGCTTGTGCGGGCTCCAACTACTAGTTTTTTCAAAGTTCTCTCATCTCTGCAAAAGCATTACAGGCAGTGTGACGAATTGCCAAAAAATGTCGTATAGAGGATATTTTTTGTTTCCTATCCGTTTTCAATAAATTTTTTTCAAAGTGTTTGTTATAACTAGGGCTACCTGCTCACTCATCAAAAACCACGTTGTGGTCTGAGCTATTGTCGAACAACGTGTTCTTTGAATATTATTAAAAGGTGAAATAATTTAGACTATAACTTTTTATTGCTTGAAACCTTCTTTGGCTGCCTGATCAACCTGTTTTCGATAAGTATAGTATCATATGCTAGCTAATTGGCCATACCTGAAGAGTTATCCTTTCCGGAATATTTAGGGGTGTTTTTAACAGCGATTACGCACATTTAACCTTCGCACTAAGCAAACATCATATCAATATATCAAAAAACATTCCCGAGTATATCCATTGCAAGTGGCAAAAGCTTCACACTAAGCAATATAACTAAAGCATAAGCAACACCCAAGCAGCAACATCATCGCTCATCGGGGTGCGGTCCTTGCTCTCGTCTGCACGTCTGCCTCCATAGTCGTGAAAATCACCGCACATCCTTCTCCCCCAAATGAGGAGAGAAGTCTAGCGGGAAAAACCCTGTAGTACGGTACCACTAGAGCAAGATGTGACAACGTCAGTTTCCAAGACGTCCTCGGATATGAAACTGATGTTGCATGAACGAAAAAACTAACTATCTGATCCTCAGGCGAATCGCTTGTGTACTAACTCAGTCGTATGTAGCAAGAACTCAGCTGTTCTTGTGCTGCTCGCAACTTAGATAGTTTATCAACTAAACTAAAATATACTCGCTGCTAACTTTCACTCAAGTTAAAATCACAGAAGACAAGGCTTGCAACAAGCAAATCGTCAGAAAATCAAATAATTAATTAGAAAGCTCAAGCTACAGTGTGAAAGACACGAAGAAGTAACGCATGCGCTCGACCGCTCCAAGTAGCCGTTGGTATATGGAAAAAATCAAATTCCAACTTCCGCGCTTCGCGAGATATCTCTCGATCCACAAGATGAATTGAAATGAAATCTTTTGTGAACGCAATCGGCTTGGCCCAGAGTAAATGAAAATGAAAGAAATAGCGGTGAATTCGCATTGTGTGTAGACCTCCAAAATCTTGTGATTTTAGTCACATCAAAAATTGGATCTTTGTGACTATAGAGTGTTGTATAAGTGTTTTATCATAAGAATAGTAACAGCGTACTATGAAAATATAGAACAAGTAATATGATTTAGATTACATAGTATATTAGTAAGTCGGTAGGTAAAGAAATAGATAAAAAGTAGTTGAGCAGTATAGGCTTACAAGAATGACACTAGAAAAATAGCTATGCGGCTCACACCGCAACAAAGAAGCGCGTAACGGCATACCGCTACAGGCAGAAAATCCGACAGTCATACTAATTACACAGGAAGAAGCAAGAAATTGCTACGAGCAACAAGTCAGCCACATGATGATGCTGACAATCAGATTATTACAGGCCAGTGAGTCAGGAACGTCTCTTTGTTCACCGAGGACAGGAAGCCATATTCTGCTGTAAGAACGTCATCATGGGCGCAATTGGGGCATATTAATTTACTCCCAGCAAACGACAGCTGAAAGTTCGCTTGTACCATGTATTTAAATATTTTTTTAAATCCTTCAAGATGCCAAAACTCGATTGTTTTAAGATGCCTTTTCGACGCCACTAGTATTGTTGGTCGAGATTACAGCTTAAGCAACAATTCTAGACAATTTATCCTGGATTCACAAAGACTTTACCCCGACGACGATAAATATTGGGTAAAAACCAAAAGCATGATTTTTCAATTATACCTCACTAGCACTGGTGCGAGGTGTCCGAAAAGAATTTCCGACGATGAATCTATATTTTGCTCAATGCTTTTCTTGAGGGTCCAAGTCCTAGCAGACAAGAATTCTTCTTGGATGGGACGAAAATCGTCATTTTTGTACTATCTTGATCTTAAAAATCAAGACCTCTACATAGGTGGAAAGCGTAAATTGTACTATTCATCATGTAACCCAAGATTCAAGGGGCTGTTTCAACTTCAATGGGAAGGTGGAACTCACACCTAAATTTTATCTGAATGCATTTTTCATATTTATGTCGAACTTCTAGGTACCAGAACTCGATCTTATATAGCCTATTGATCGCCAGATGACTTTCAGTGATTTTTTTTAAAGTGAAACTTAGCTCAGCAAAACATGACATGCATATAATGCAAAGCACCCATATGATTCAGATTGGTGAATCCCACGTGGGGTAGATGGCTTTCAGTGATATATTATTGTGTACCAAACATTTCAACAATATTCGTCGGTGTTGAGAATGCTTTGACTTCTAGATATAATCTTGGTTGTGGGCCAAAAATAAGCACCCGGGTGCTATAACTCACCGATTATGGACCAACATACCTCCAAAATAGCTTTCCATTGATGCACTCATATGTTAGACGCAATATATGATTATTTGTATGAGTTAGTGAATCCTTTCAGATAAGATATTCTCCGGGGGGGACCGAAAATTTTTGCTTTTTTCGACCTTAGAATATGATTATCTCATGAACCATATGGTTTCAAGACCTCTACACACGCGGAAATTGTTTATCGTGTCAAGTAGCATCTAACCCTTACCTTCATTTTGACTTTTGTAACTTCGAATTCAAGTTGAAGTTCAACTTTAAAAAATATTCTGTCTTAGAAGAATGACCTTTGGTTTAAATAGAATACGTTGTTAAAATTTGATAGGATAAAACTTCAAATTCATGAAGATATTACATTTCTTAAAGTGCGACGTTTTTCATGATTAGTGACGCTTTTGCAGAATGGGACTTAGCCCCAAAGGTCCTATAGTCGTATTGTATTAAATCAGATTCCAGCTGGCCGTGGAATGGCTTCTAAATTTAGGCGAGATCGATGCAGCGCTGACAGTAATGTACACACTCGAGAGCGTTCCGATCTGTTGTCATAGCCGTCCAAGGGATAGGGACCCTCATAAGTCAGAATTTTGTCTATAAGTGCAATTAATAAGGCGTCGAGGAATAGCCCCATGCGGCTAAAAGTTTCCCTGGTTGCTGAAAAGTGCAAATATACCATTGACAGTATCGCCAATGAACTGATGCTAGATTTCAAGTATTCCCCAGCACAAGAGATTCGAATTTGATTGGCTTGACCCAAAAGATTATCCCAGAAACGACAAATTTGGGCTTGCATTACTGGAAAGGTCTGATGTGAGATGGCATTCACCCAACAATTAACCATGTTGTCCTGATAATGGGAAGGAGCAGCATTAAGCCCGCTTCGAAGGTACAAAAGGTGTGCTCCTTCATTCCCCTAAATTCTATTGCCCGTCCGACGATTAGGGCCAAAAATTTCCCGGACAAGTAGCGAGTCTTGCGAATCCAATGTTTCCTTATATGTAGGTGTTACTGATAGGCCAGCTCACTGGAGTACAGGACTGAATATCGGTGGACGAAATGCCGTTCTATAGAATCGATTATTTTCACACACTCGATGGAATACCGTAGACAGAGAATTTTCTTGTCGCGGTTAAGAGTAAGCGAAAAGAGAAACTTATAATTACAATTTCCGACGTTTTCTGAAACGTGAAAAACTGTTGAAACTTTTGTTTCGTTACAATTATTATGGCTCCTATGAGAAAATAAGTTGATATGAATGCAGAAGCTCCTGATAAAAGGAGATCAACTAGAGGCGGTGGAAACTCTTACCAAAACATTGTCATTATCAAAATATATTAAGTAATAGACAATCAATTCAAGAGTTATGGAGAAATTATTTGGGAATGATTGCATTCAAGGGCTAATCCTAAGCAAATGACGGTAACAGGGATTTCTGAAAGCAATAATATTCCATCTGCATCAAGAAAATCAGAGCGAAAGTCAACTAATCATGAGGAAACATGGAGACTTTGAAAATACTGCCAGTGTCTCCGTCGTAGAAAATAATATTATGCTCGCTTATACGGAAAAAAATATTGCGTAGACGAGAAAACGTAACTTTGCATAATTTGACGCAATTTGAGAGAATGAAGAACGATTTTTGAACTGGGGTGTAATATCGCGTCCATGATGGTGCTGCGGAGAGTAGTGGTGAGCAATGGGGAGATAAAGCGATCATAGCGTAGCGGTAGGAATTTGTGAAAAACAATTTGTGGGTGATGGACCTTCACTGCATGCAAGTAATCTATGTGATGCGTTAGGCATTATTACATAATAGTAGGAAGTATATTGCAGCGGCGAGAACGAGAACGCCGCCTTTAAATAGACAGTGGATAGGTTGGAATGAATCGAGCCATCGCTTAGCAACAGGGAGTAGTGAAATGTGGTGAAAAGAGGTTGAGACTATTACTATTGCGTTGACACAGAGTATAGTGAGCAGTTTTGGGGAGCGTTCGGAACCACTGAAGTATTTAAGGAAGCACTGGGGAGCGGTATAGACTATTGCGTAGTAATAGAAAGTAGCTGAGAGTGGCGTGTTTAATATCAGGCAGTGATTGTTTGATGGACAGAATGTTGTACTTGCCTTACTAGCTTGAAACATTTAAATACCTATCTTCTTATCTGAATGGCTATGTCTAGTTCCTATACCGCGCTAGTGTGTAGTTTAGGGTTCGGGTTCTATTTACCACATCGATATCACGTACGCACTAAAATGTTTTATGCTCTTTCTACGGTACTCATTTTACGGATTACTCTTTTAAGAAGAAATCTTTTTACGATGCTTTAGAACCACTCTATAGAGTAACTCTCGAGAAAAGTTCTATAGAATTCATAAAAAGGATTCATCCTTTGGTAGCACTCTTTTGAGTAACTCTTTAGAAAAACACTGTAGAATTCACTCTCTGGAACCTGTGCCAAAGTCGCTTCCACAACCTACTCGGATATAAGAAGTTCTCTGGTGAGTCTTAAAACGCTTTATTAGTCGACTTTGGCTCCTAAATAAATGCGCCCAGTTGCAACCAGCCATTAGATAAAAGAATGATCTTTTTTCGTTCGTTCTTAGCCAAAGTGCAGACCACTTAGGTAAGTAACTAGATTCTCAGCGCATGCGCTAGTTAACACTAGCAATAGGAACGGCTCAACGCCTTAGTTTATAAACCAAAATTGATCTAATCAAAAATTACGTAAGTCGTAGCGTATCCACGAACGAGCAGCCAACGAAACGTCTTGAACGGGTAACTTAAGGTGATACATGAATAGCAGAAACGACATATCTCAAGTAATAAGGTAGGGATTTAGGTAAATCAAATGAATTCAGATCAAGAAAAATTATAACTATTTATCAATTTAAAATTTTCAAGAAATGATTCAGAGGTTCCAAGTTTAAATTTGGCAAACAAGACTCAAAACACGGATTTGAGATGTCAACAAACACATAGAGATAGAACATTTCCTTGCGGTAAAATAATTCTAGTAGGTCTTGTAATAATCTACCGAAATTTCATCTCATAACTCCTCTTATAGAAAAAGTCAGATCTTCATGTAGAAAGCGCCGACTTTGGTACTTCTTCAATATTTCTGACGGCTACCTCATAAAAATTAATCTCCGCCGTCTTTCCGTCTCCAGATCTGCATCCTATACCCTCCACTCAGACCACACTTTTGTAACCAGCATATTTCCTCCCCCAAATTGTAAAGTGAAGCCGAAAACATCAGATAAAATATTTGTAAGCTTAAATCCTGCGTAACTGAACGTTAATCTTGCTTAATACAAATCAGATACCACTGGAAAAGTTTCCACGCTATTTACTCACCTAACGCCCTGGAACGTACTTAAACTCGCCACCTTCTACTTCAACCACATGCTGCTACCTAACTAAGACACTCCGCGCATCGGATACGCGTTCCGTATCAGACAGCTTGCTTCTCGTAATTTCTTCTACTTGATACCCCGCCGCTGAAACACGTCTGCTGCTGCATTATCACCTGTCAATATGCGTTGTAACCTTTGCGTATCGTGAGAATATCTGTCCCCAAACTCCGCTCCGTCTCCAAGCACTCCGAACAACTGACTTGTTAATAAATACATTGGCATCGCAACCCATCACTCACATAACTCGTGACTCCACGCTATACATATGACATATCTTGTTCACGTTACCTCCCCTATTCTCCGCATTTTATGTCCGTCGCAGAAACACCATTCCCCGACGTCCGTA
Organism: Synura sp. LO234KE; assembly: GCA_015143735.1. Lineage (NCBI taxonomy): Eukaryota > Synurophyceae > Synurales > Mallomonadaceae > Synura > Synura sp. LO234KE. The sequence goes on along the minus strand of VKHC01000028.1, from coordinate 16,150 downwards.
GCATCCTTACGCGCTTCAAACCACTACCTGCCTTGCTCGCCCGACAATACACCCTGTTGACTCTGTATCTCGAGTCACCGCGTAACTACATCTCTCGAACCCGTCGCACACGCCATGACTGATTTCCTCCAGCTCCCCATGATCTCCGCAACTCACCATACTGCTTCTCTCTGTGCCTCACTTGTCGTGTCTAGTACCGCCCGTTACATTCACGTCTTGTCGTCGTACATCATGCTCCACCTATCATCGCACAGATAACATGTCATTCTAAACCTAACTATATGACATGTAAGTGCTGTGATACCTCCCTACTTACGTAATTAAATGTAAGTTAAGCAAATGTCTTATAAGAATTCCTACCATAAGCTATACTGCTAGTGTAGGTCAGTAGTAGGAAGAGTAGATACAGAAACACCATACTACTGTAGCGCTTGACGAACACCAGCCCTAACCAGTATAGAAGTAAACTTCCTGCAAAATTAGCACATGTTCACCCGAAAATTACAGATATTCTACTGGCAGTCCCCCTACTACCAGCTGATCAGTAAGGCATACTGCAAGCAGTGCGTAAGGTACGCAGATATAGTAGATGTAAGTTACCACAACTAGCGCCGAGAAATAGTGCAGCGATAGTACAACGTACCACCCTGTGAACCATTCCACCCTGTTTGTTCAACCACAGTAAATCCTAGTGAACACAACACCAAGCCCCAGTGAACCGTTTTAGACGACTACTGGCCCATTAGCTGCCTATAATCACTTCACACAACGCCACAAGCTTAAATGGTCAATGCCAACCATTGCCGTTGGTTACAGTATAGATCTCGACGGTGGAGATACATCTGATCAGCAATAGATAGTTAAGTCGTAGATAGGGTCGCGATAAAGCTACGTTCAAAAACGCGATGCTGTTAGACAAGCAACCAGTATATCACCAGTAAAGAAATATCAGTAAAACTATGTAGAACTCGTTCTTTAGAACCACTGTTAAGTAATACTTTAGAAACTCTTTAGAACCACTCTGGAGAAGTTTTCTATAGAGTATTCCCTGTAGTGCCATTCTGTCATTTTGCGCAAAACCCTCTTTTAGCCGAAAACATTTGCGTCTAAAAAATCAAAAATCTTAATCTTCTCCTGATCCGGCTTTAGTTGACCGAAAGTGCGAGATTCTGTCATGGTAAAAAAAGTCTGAGGAGCAGGAATTTCAGAAGTGAAATTTTTTAGAAGGGCGTGCAAGAAATTCACTTCGCCAAAATTTTCTAGAAAGTGATAGTCGAAAAGGAGTAAAAAATTTTCCCCGAGCCGTCGACGTGGATACGTCCATGCTGCAGCATATTTGTCGGAGTTACTATCACTCTCGAGAGTGTGGATTCACTAAGCGATCTGTTGTTGGTATATTACTCCTAGTTGGTTCTTTGTCTGTCGTGCCGAGCGAGTAGTGCTGCTCCTCTTTTTGTCGAATTTTTTGTTAATGACGTAAAATTTCTGCGTCTTTGAAGACAGGAATTCGTAGGACTGAAGCAATACTAATTCATATCAATTAGGCAAACTCTGGATGGTGAAAACTGTCCGCCAAAATTCTCTTAGTAGAAAAATCTTAGTAGATGGAAAGAACAAATCCTCGCTAAAAGTTTCAAAACTCCTATCTTCGTCTACAATATGCTTGTAGTAATAAATAGCTACATGATTTTCGGTAAATCTACGATATGGGGGTGAGAGGGGAGAAGAGTGCGGAGGGCGGGAGGAGCTAGGTAGATGGCGTTACGAGAAATGGGCCAGCCGGTCACTCCCAAAAGGTTCTGGCTTCACGGGAGATTCGCGATTCTCTAAGCCCTTATGACATATAGATGCCTGAATTCAACATAACTATTAAAAGACGTTATTAACTTAAACGCACATAAAACAAGCAAGCCTCAGACAGTTATCGCTTTAACATGGCCGCCTCATTTCTCTGGAGAACGCCGTTGTAACGCGAGAAATTTCCCCAGTCATAGGCATGCAATTCACCACGATGGTGTGCACTTCCATGCTGATTTAGAGCGGGCGCAAAAAGGCTTTTAAGACGCTCTTCCTTCTCCTCCCTGGTCGTGTAGACGCTCGCAATGAATGGATCCGCTTCGACATTATCCTTAGCATGATTCAACCCATTCACCGAAGACCTTGTCGCAATGGATGATTTATGCGATGTAGCCTCCAGTCGATATGGATCCATACATGATATATACTGATCCGACGACGTTCCTAACTTAAGCTTTCTCTCCACCAGTGAATACTTCGCTAGGGTTGATGCCAAATTAGGGTCGTTGCAAAGTTCTTCCTTAATTTCTTCTCCTCCCTTGTATAAAAACTTCTGATTAAATTTCCACATACTACCTTCATTTCTTTCAACGAAATTCACAGCGACTTTAATACGTTCTGATTCATCCAAGGCCTCTAACCGCTTCATTATTTGGGCGAGATTATCAGTTTCTTTATTGTATTCTAGCCATTTGGGAGGACAAGTAAGCTTTTTCTGCAACAATTTTGGTGTTTCAGGTGGGGGAATCGTTGGATCATGATATCTAGCAGAAAAAGGTCCCTTGGACGCAGTATGTAGAGAATTGGTGCCAGTTGCAACACTATTTTTGTCATTTTCCCGCGAGGGAGTATAGAGTGAATCGGGATTTATTTTATTTACAACGCTGGGGTTTTCATCGCTCTTCGGAAGTGGGTTCCCACCATGATGATCACGATTTTCGGAATCCTCGAAACCAGACCCCAGGAATCTTCTGTTTATTCGTCCTCTTGGAACGGACATTTGCTTGATAGGGGAATGAGCTATCCGCGGGAAATTGTTTATACCAGCAGAAGCTGGTAGCCTCTCTCTAGCAGAAGGAAAAGGGCGTGGCTTCCCTATCATTTTTAACCGCGAGAAACGGCGAAAATTGAGAAACCGACGGCACCCAAATCACAAATTCTTCAGTTTCATCTAGGGACAAATTCGACTGCTAGATTGTGAATAATTTCTCAACGACACATTTGAGATTAATATAAATAGAGTATGATTGGAAACAATACCTCCGGAAAAGGTAGCCCTGCTCGAGAAAGTCGTCCAAAGGATAACAACGGGACATTATTCTCTCGTACAGCGCCTTTAAGCAAAACGGGGATAATAGACCCTGGGCCTCTAGATCACAATAATTTTATGAGGTCGCTGAATAAATCTAAAAGGCCAAAGCCGTTATCGAAAATAGCAAAACTTACTCAGGCACCAAAGGTCCGTTCCTATCCTGGAGAGCTTCGAGAGGTAAGAAAGGGTCCCCCAAGAGGCGCAGTGTACGAGGATGATTTAAACAAAAACAGTGATCTATATAATACTTTGGGAGCACAAATTGTGGAAATTTCGAAGGAAGAGCTGCTTCATGATTCCGATTTCCTTAAAATTGATCAATCCAAGCTGCCTCTTGAGATGTTTGATAGCCTTGAGTATGAAGCTCTTGATAAATCACCAGAAGAGTGGATAGCCGAGGGTTCGGGTGGGTTCACTCCCTTTTATCACATGGGTAGGTGGATTTGGAGAAAGGTAAACGTAAATGGATTTGATCCAAACACCGAGGAATACATAGTGCAATTCTTGCCTGATGGTATAGTTAAAAATGTCAAGAGGTTAAATTTAAGATTTGATAGTGAATCAGAAGAGGAATTCAACAATCGGCGGGATGTTGCAGAGGCTGCTCGAAATGAAGCTAAACAAGTGATGAGACTAGATCATTTCATTCTTCAACAACCGAAAGAGGAGGTGCGTGCAATACGTCAGGAGTCTTTGAGGTCGATCCATGAGCGAATCATCGACGGTTTGCCTAAAGAGGTGCCGTTCCCAGACCAAGGGACCCCGCTTGGAGCGCTACTCCGCAATCTCACTGGCGATCTTATTCGATGGTATTCTAGAACGATGAAGAAGGCCGTGCTTCTAGAGAAATTGACGGGAGTTAAGAAAGATCCCAAGACCACTCTCCGCTACCAGCAGTTGGAACTGCCTGCCATCCCCCCGAGGCCTCCGGTGCCTCAGATCGGCAAAGTCCCTTGTCCAGTGTACCCATATTTCGACCGGCGACAACGCATCGCGCAGGTGCATTTCTCTTACCAGAAGGAGGTGCTGAACGTATATAAGTGGATACATGAGAAGTGGGCATCTACATTTCAGTACTACTGTTTCATGGACGTAAAGCTGGACGACTTCGCCCTTCCGTGCACCCTGGAGAGCTTCAAGAAACGACAATTCGAGAAATCCGAGCTAACCACCAGACAATTCAAGGTGGATTTCCGCCGCGCCTTTATGGAGCAGTTCCTGGACTGCGTGCAAGACGTGTTTGACTTCTTTCAGTCCAATATGGCCGTTTACCGTAACGGTCCGTTGTACAAGCTGCTTCGTGTACTGGATCTGAAACTGTCGGATTTCACCCAGTTTATATTGGTGAGCTCGTTGGAGCAGTGGTTGAAGCTGTCCACGGACTATACCAGCGTCCTCCCTTTTGAGGGCGATGTGGAGGTGGTGGTGAAGGAGGGCGAGGGCGAGGGCGAGGGTCAGGAGGAAGGGGTGGAGAAGGCGGAGGACAAACCTCTGCGGACGACGGAGATGATCTTCCCGCTGGAGTGCCGCACATCGCTGTTTCAAGTGGAATTGAGGGTTTCCAACGGCGAGGTGGTGATTGAGCCCTCGACGGAAGACCTGCAACACTTGTTCATCCAGTGCATTGACAAAATGGTGAATGTGTTGAAAAGCATAACCTCATTCGACAAGGATGCGATGAGTCTGTTGCAGCTAGATCCGCGCATACTGCTGAACATCGCCTCGGGCGACCCGTTGTACGCGGAGCTTGACGCGTTTATCCGCTCGGTGAAGACGAAGATAACACAGAACATTTCCAAAGCGATGGAAAGACCTATGAAGTTAGCAAAGAAATTCGAGGAATTCATTTGGCTGTTGGAAAACGACGTGGAAGACTACATTGAGAACTTCGTTATGGCCGAGCCGCCACCGACCCAGGCGGACTACCGCGCGGAGTTATTCAAGTTGGATAATGCGATGAAAACCATATTGAATATCAGCTTCAAATACGAGGACTTCGCTCTTGTGCGAGTGGACACGGAGTCTTGTCGGAATATATTAGCGGCCCGCGCGCTGGAGATGCGCAATGGATTATTGAATGCGGTGGTGAAGGAATCCCGTCAGCAGAACATCGCGATTGTTCAGCGCTACAACGCCATTCTCGAGCGGATCGCCGAGAAGCCGGCGAACGAGAAGCAGTTGGCGGACCTGCGAGAGTTCATCGAGGACTCAAAACGCGTCGTGGAGGAGTTGCGAGGCCTGGTCTATGAGACGAGAAAGGCGCTCAGTGTGCTCGAGGTGTACAATGTTCCGCTGCCGATCGAGGACATGACCCTGTCGTGGTCCACTCTGGACTTCCCCTCGAAGGTGGAGGCGTCTGCGCGCGACGTGGAGATCGCGTTGGAGGAAGACAAGATCAGAATGATGGACAAGTTAGCGTTCGAGAAGGAGGTGTTCGAGCATGTGATTGAGAAGCTAGAGGAACAGGTCAAGAACACCAAGGCGCT
>VKHC01000027.1:0-26530 GCA_015143735.1 Synura sp. LO234KE | reverse complement strand
TTAATATGAACCGAAAATATGCTGATGTCATGGAGCACTTTTTCGAAGTACGTCGAGAGCTTATATGCTCTATTAATTGCTTCGTTCCGAGTTCTTTGCTCTATAGTTTCCAGTTTTATTATTGAAAAATATGATATGATTAAGTCCAAAAGTATTGAATCTTGGTCATCTTTGAGTAAAAGAAGCTTCGATTTAATTCGCTCAACTTTGACTTGAATACTTTGGTCAACTGAATCCCTTAATATCACCGTTCATAGAAATAGTAAATGGTATTTATACTCGTCACATATTGCGAACAAAGATAAATACCTACAACAGTCTATCGCAGCGAATACCCGCCTAGCTCTTCGGTTGCTGTTTAGGTAAAGTTCACGATACTTGGATCGCGATTTTCTCAATAAATCAATATTATAGAGGTAATTTTTTTGCTGCTGTTCAGTGTTCACATCCGATTCAAGAAATTCAAGAAACTGCCTCGTATGGGCTGTCTGAACCGGAGAGGATTTTGAAATTCTAAAGTAAAACTCTCCTGATGGTACATTCATAGACTTTGGAGCAATTAAAATATATTCTATATTTTAGGATTTTCGTGGAAACTACTGTTTCTTGCAATTGAATTGCATGGAGAAGCAAATTAATTATGCTTTGGGAAAGCGAACACGTATTTTTATCAGTTGAAGGTATAGCGGACGATCTTAATTTCAAGTTCTACGCTATGGATTCCTCGCCAACTGCTTATATGAACGCCTATAAATTTGGCTGTGAGATGGTCCAATTTCCGTTGGATTTGCTTACTACGACAAGTGCAGAATACGACGAAAACTGTTTTACTATCGTATATGAGCGGGACAGCAACTGTCATGCGTTGAAGTTTTCTCCCTCTGAATCAGCTCTTGCCAGCAATGTGAATTTTGATTTTTCTTTGGAGGTTTCGAAAATTAAATTTCTTTTTTCCCAGTTCAGCTTCTTTGTCGAATATGCAGACAGTGGGGTAGATGTGAGCTTATACCGTTCTCCGAATATCGTTGCTCGAGCAATTGAGTCTGGGGGGAATTGGATTAGAATGGGGTTGAGAGCAACTGGGCATATGACAGCAAAAGTAATCGTTGCAGCAGGAAACACGTACACAAACCTGACGGTTAAACCTGAGAATTCGAAAGAAAGAGAATTTACAGAGGCCGATCTCTTACGTGCTCAAAGGTACAGAGAAAACGCCAGGTGGTTTCAAGAAGGGTCAAGTCGAGTAGCCGGAGCAATTTTGTATCCCGTGCGCTGGGCTGGGCGGAAAGGGATGGAGTCATCCAAAAATCAAAGACTGAATACAGACAAGAGTCAAGTGCAGAAAGTTGCTGTCGACACTGTTGCTGGTCTGGGTAACGCCGTGACGGCCGTGATGAAAGGCGTGACCGAAGCCGTTGGCGCTGTCGGAGGAGCGATTAATGAAACTACAATTAACCATTCAAAAAAAGCGTACGGAGAGGATTACACCACACACGTCACGCAGCAATATGTCCTGGCTGCGAATGAAATAGGTGATCCTACCCATACCTTGTTGTTGTATATAGAGTGGTGAAAATCAAATGTTTAAGTCACGCAGACGGGCAGAATACCCCGTACCTCCGCTGCCCGCTACTCACTTTCCTCTTACCAACCTACCCTGCTCTCTCGTGGCGGTTTTTATTGTCACAAACTTACTCGGTCAGGACGAGTAGGCTACACTGCGGCAAATCTGATGGTGAACGGTCCCTCCGGAGTCATCATGTCGGCCGTGGTCGAGGGCACGGACATGGCCATCAATCTGTACGACTATCTGGTGGGGCCCGTGCTGCTCCAGGGCTATGTCAGTTTCACTCAACTCCCACTACTTCGCCCAGTGCGGTACTTCGCCGTGCTTCGTCCGTGGTCCATCAGGTTTGCAGTACAAATATCTCGAAGCTTGGCTGCCTTTGCACATCCACAGTGATATTCTTTTATCGTAACAAAACTCTAATTTTAACGCCAACTGCCCCTCGTACGTCTGTCCCGTCAGTTTCTACGAGTCCGAGTCTGGCTTCACCGGCAAACCTGCGCGTATCCTGGCCACCTGTTTGCTCGACACCCTCCCGAGGATCAGAGGAGGTCTGCACGAGGTGAGCGGGGCCTATGTCCAACCCCTTGAAGGCCAGATAGTGGGTACCCCGGGAGTAGACATCCCTTCGATTGAAGGGGGAGTGGACGAGGGCGACCCCCTGAAGGCAGAAGGAGCGTCCGAAGAAGAGCTTTCGATCCCACTCTCTGCAGTACACAGTACGAACTCTCGGTTGTCACCTACTGTGCGGTTCATTGAACTGTGTACTGTGGATTGTTCTACCTTCCTTCTATTTCCACCCGAGCATACAATTGAAGATTGGTTCGTGGAGTTTCAAGCAGCTTCTCAGCGCGTTGAGACCATAGCTAAGCGAAGGTCTGGAGCGCTGGAAATCGCGGAGACGCGTCGGGCGAGGCTATTGGAGAAGGAGTGCGTAGTGTGTCTTCGCATATTGCGCGTGGTGGTTCAAACGGCGAGGAGGGAGAAGGTGGGAAGCGATACCAGAGCCGTGGACACGAAAGAGGAAGAGGTGGAGGCGGGGAAGAAGCAGGGTGCGGAGGTGGAAGATGATGTGGACGCATTCGCTGGTGGGGAAGGCTCTAACGAGTACTCCAGTGAGAAAGCGGAGGCGCCCTCAGCAACGATGTAAGCGCTTCGGTTCGTACACAACGGCGAATGACGATCTCGGGATACTGGGCGTAGTATGTTGATTTGAATGTTTTATTCGGTGTTTGCTCCGATGGAGAACGATATTTATATTTGCATTCGTCTGCTTAGATTTCTAAATTTTTTTATCTAGGATCGTCTTGCTATGACCTGTCAGGAAAGAGGCCGCGCCTGAGCCTGTTTCCCAGATTGTGGCGAACGCGACATTGTCTGAGGTGGCCGCGGACGGAGAGCAGGATAGCCAGGCGACGGGTGCGATAATGGGTACGGCCCATGACCTTGGGGAACAGGGCCCGGGGGGAGAGAGTGGCGGAAGCTTTGGGCAGGGAGCGGTCAGGCGACCCAGCGACTCTGGCGTTGTCAGTGGACCAGGGATAACCTCAAACAAATCGAAATCTGCTTCCAGCTCCAATCGGTCAGGCGTAAACCTATCCTCTTCATCTCTTCCTTACTGTTTGTGTAGACTCGTATCTCACGTCTCTACTTCCGCAGTACATACAGATTGTCGCTGCCCCATTTTATTTTCAGTGTGCCATTGTCATTAATACTTTCCCCTCGCTACTAGGAGAAAGCACCGGTTGGACCTGCTCGCTTCTGTAGCTCCAGCCGTTTTGCCTACTCTCTCCCAGTCGCTACAGGGAGTGTCTGTTTGGTTCAAGGACTTGGCAGTCACAGCGATGTTGCAGACCGTAATCGTGGAGGTCACTCCGATCACTCTCGCTGGTGAGATAAGGGACTCGGGGTTAAGTATAATATCCTCTCCTAACTCGAGTTTCCCCTGTGTTTATTTCATAGCTGATATCGAAATTTTCCCGATAACTTTATGATATATAAACATCATCATGCGATTGCAAAGTTGAAGAGTATATCTGTCTATATGTCTGTTCTTCGGCGCAGGCAACGCCATGAAGGAGGAACGGTTCCTGTCGCCCACGGCTCATGTGACCTCTGTACCCGCCGCCCCCGGATCTCCGCCGGAGCTGGAGGCGGACTGGTCTGACCACTTGGATTTTATCGAGGTGAGTTGGCGGTAGGCTGACAGAATCCGGATAGTTACGATTCGGTGATTCAACTTCGACTTAATTGTTCAAGGATATTCTAATTGAACTATCCGTTTTTCGTGGACTGGAAGTTGGGCACGTTGAGCATTCGAACCCTATATGCTACAATCTAAGTACGATATTTAGTCGGATTTAAACTGAATACAAAATCTCAAGATCATAATCAAACTGGACTCTTTACCTCACCTTACTCTGTCTCCATAAACATTTTCCCTCCTTTATGTTCCATCTGTACCTCACCAGATCGGACACAGTCTGTGCGTAGATTCGCGTACCGCCGACCATTTGGAATTCAGGCTCTACTCTGCTCTGTCCTCTTATGGCGGGTCAGTGTCTCTCGGCACGGGCTCATTGAAGATCGGTGAGCTACCGAAGCCGCAAGAGCCGTTACAAGAGATGTGGATTCCGATGCGTAACGGACAGCTAGGAAAGGCGGATCTATTTGTGGAGCTCTTCACCAGGCGATGTTCCCCACACACTGTGACTGAATAAATTTGTGAATAGCTGTTGAAATCAACTCAAAAGTTGGAAGAGTGAATGCAATCGTAGCTTAATTCTTTTAAGGACCTTCTTCCCGAAAATGGAAATATTTATCCTTGTACAATGTGGTACGATTTGGAGTACCCATTCCTCGCAGTAAACCTTATCAAGACTTCTTTAGTTGGGCGAGCAAGAGAAAGAATTCTGTAGTTGTTCTTGGTCTATTTTAGTAAAGGCCAACAATCTGCCGTAAAAAAAAGGTCCAGTGGTGACATCAATGCAACTTTAATGCACCATGTAAACGTTAAAGTACAGCAAAGTGGTGTCAGCATATCATCTCATAAATATCAGAGCAGAGTCTCTCCACCTGCGCACCAAAATTTTTGCACTTTAGTATCCGTTGTGTATTCCTAAAGTACCGGCTAAAGTGGTCCACCAAAGTTTTGCTTTAAGACCTTACTAAAGTCCCTTCTCGCTACAGCTATAGGATTTTTTACTAAAGGAAAGCTTTCAAGGTACTGCCGCGAATTTTAGTAAAACCTTTAAAAATTAAGGTTTGCTTCTAACGTGTCATACTTTAGTTCTCCTTCTTTTGCTAAAGTTTTACTTTGTTATTAGAAGATTATAAAGTTTTTTACCAAAGTCACCGAATTAAGTACTAAAGGCAGTGTAGTTATTTAAGTCAACACTACACTTAAGCGGATTTTTTGGTCGGTTACTATCATACAACTACACTACTATTACTTCTTTCTGAGGGGGAACGTGAACACTAAAGTATAGAATTTCTTTCTTATCGAATACGTTTTATTTATTATACTACTTCACAATATACGTCAGTTCCTGTCGTTCACACTACACAAAAATCTTCCAGTCTCGAGCAGCAGTTGCATCATCACATTAACATGCCGGGGCGACTAGAAGAAATCACATCGTCTATGGTTCGGACATGTTGACCAACTTGTTTTGTTGTAATGACACCACCTGAAAATCGCCTCATCGTGTCTCAGTACATTCCAGCATCGCACCTCCTTCTGTTTCCGATAACAGACCTCTGTAATAACCCACTCTTTATAGAGTCCTTTAGTCCGCTCCTAGGGGCAAATGTTAAAAGGCGTAATTGATTTGATATGCAACTACACCTTGAAATTTTGGAGTAGTCTCATCGAGACATACCCACATGCGGAGCTTCAAGGCAATGGCCTCAATTATGCATTGGCATTTAATCGCTAAGTACCATTTAATCGCTAAGTACCTTGGCATCAGTCACTCTAGCTTTTGCTTAAAACTAAAACAAAGGGCATCTGGTTGGACACTGGTACTCGTGTCACTCTACAGCACGCTAGAAAACTCCCTCTCACAGTATTCCTTCTCCTTGTTTATCTGTTCCTTGCAAACAACTTGGGTAGATTCGGAAAGAAAGTTTAGCAGTCCGTCCCTGGGAGCGTCAATATACCTGAACTGCCCTGGAGTTGTGTCTTTGTTGTTACTTGGGAGATTGGTAAAGTCGGACTTCAGCTCTACACACAATATCATTACCAAGTAAAGTTTCTCAGAAATTAGCCCGGAGATTGTCGAATGCAGAATCTAAAGAGTAATTGCACTTAGTAAATCTGCGCTTGATAAGAAATATAAATGAGAAAGTAATTTCGTACGTTCGGCTTTATGTACGGCGATCCGATGTCGTCTGCCTGCCAAAAATAGATGGCCTTTACACCGGCATCAATCTGTTTGTCCAAGTACCTGTGAAAATAATACAATTGCTATAAGATGAATGTGATAATAATTGACAAAGAAAACGATTTGCCTCGGCAGTACATCAGGAAAACGATCATAGAATTTCATTCGAGTAGAACGAGATTGCAGTCCAGCAAAGTGAGAAGAGTTTCCAACCTTATTTACTAGAGCACTCTTATTTCCAGGTCAGTGATTCGAATATGATCGGAAGGATGATTAATTTGCACTGGCTTCTCCTTAGAAAGTCGATAACGCGGTAAGAGTCACCATCACAGAATGGTATGTGGTAGTTGTTGCTTGTGAGAGGCGAGCTCGAGGAGGATGTTCGATCCCCAGTTGTACTAAGTGATGGTGGCAATATACTAATAATGGTTGTCAATCACTTCAAGTTAGGGCTAGGGCTAGGGTTAGTTAGGGTTAGGGTTTAGGTTAGGGTTAGGATTTGGGGGTTTCGGGATAGGGTTTAGGGTTAGGGTTAGTGTTTAAAGTTAGGGTTAGGCGAGCTTTGAGCACAATTGTCGCGTTGGGAGGAAGCTGATGTTCATTCTCATCGATACAAGCTGTTAAATTAATGAATTTTAGCCAACCACCTCATAAAATATTCTCGTCGAATTGATTTATTTTCGCCACCTACCTCATTTAATCCAACCCTAAATTACACTGTACTTGATGAGGGAGAAGTAGGATATCGCCACCTTCTTTCTCCCTTGAATACGGCGGACGTGCATGGTGATTACCAGGAAGTAAAAAATGGTAATATCATACCTTTGTTTTTCCTTGGCAGACCGCTGTGGAGAGCAACGTGGGAAAGTATGGTGCGAGTCTCTCCGCTAGAACTGATTAATTTCGCTCGCAAGAAGCTGTATGGTGAATTGCGAGATCCGGATCGGAGTGATCTTGCGGCGAGACTGACCCCCTTTGCTGTCTGTGCCAATCTGAAAGTGTCTCCTGTGAGTACGTTGAGTGGAGACTTTGTGGCCTCCCATATGGCCACACTGGTCGGCGTTTCTGAAGACCGAACAGCGTTATATATTAGGTACCCTTCTGAACCGATCCTCGCCGAGGTGGCGTTGACTAGCATAGGAGGCATGTCCATGTCGGATTGGATTGGGGACATGAACGACCTCACTAAGCTCTTCGTACAAGGCTCTGGGGCTGGAGACCGGGGCGACTTCATTGGATTGCTTCTACAACCTTTGGGAAGATGTCCCATGTATTCGAATGTATATGCAGTTAGGCGATGATAAGCTCAAACCTGCTGTGTCTCCCGTGGTAACTCCTTCAAACTCTATTGTGGCCGAGAAGTACTACGCGTTGGCAGCCTTTGGTTTGTCTGCACAAGTGTATCCTTGTTTGAATCTGAACGATAAGACGAACGGGAGAAGCGCCGATCTAGCAAACGACCTCTCTGATCTGTTTCGGCGGTTTCTTCGGTCACCAGAGTGGCTCTCCTCAATACCTTCCTCCGGTATGAATACTGAGGTGGAGCAAGAAGACAAGGACAGCGTTAACCAGATGATATGGAGGCACGCAAGGAAGATGATTCAGGAGATGTAATGATCTACTCAAGGAATATTTGCTCTATTCGGCAAAAATCTGTTTATTTCATGCACTTGAATATTTATTTTAATGTTCTCAACGCATTATATTAACGTAAAATATCGTCACTGAAGTCATCCTTGTCGAAAATCGGGTAGTCGGTTATCGCTAGGAAATGGTAAAGTACCCGTACCAACACTGGCCAGAACCAACGAAAAGGCGACCAAATTACCGAACCTATTTGCCTTATTGGTTTTTCTCCCCTATGGACCTCATATTCGGGTGAGGGAGTACGTCTTAAGGCCTACCGATTGCGATCCCCTCCCCTCGGTCCTTCCTATGCAGGCGAGAAAGGGCCTCCACATCAGGGCCGATAGCTCCACCAGGGAACTCGTACGTTATTCTGCTAGCTTTGAGAAAGGTGAATTGCGAGATCCGGATCGGAGTGATCTTGCGGCGAGACTGACCCCCTTTGCTGTCTGTGCCAATCTGAAAGTGTCTCCTGTGAGTACGTTGAGTGGAGACTTTGTGGCCTCCCATATGGCCACACTGGTCGGCGTTTCTGAAGACCGAACAGCGTTATATATTAGGTACCCTTCTGAACCGATCCTCGCCGAGGTGGCGTTGACTAGCATAGGAGGCATGTCCATGTCGGATTGGATTGGGGACATGAACGACCTCACTAAGCTCTTCGTACAAGGCTCTGGGGCTGGAGACCGGGGCGACTTCATTGGATTGCTTCTACAACCTTTGGGAAGATGTCCCATGTATTCGAATGTATATGCAGTTAGGCGATGATAAGCTCAAACCTGCTGTGTCTCCCGTGGTAACTCCTTCAAACTCTATTGTGGCCGAGAAGTACTACGCGTTGGCAGCCTTTGGTTTGTCTGCACAAGTGTATCCTTGTTTGAATCTGAACGATAAGACGAACGGGAGAAGCGCCGATCTAGCAAACGACCTCTCTGATCTGTTTCGGCGGTTTCTTCGGTCACCAGAGTGGCTCTCCTCAATACCTTCCTCCGGTATGAATACTGAGGTGGAGCAAGAAGACAAGGACAGCGTTAACCAGATGATATGGAGGCACGCAAGGAAGATGATTCAGGAGATGTAATGATCTACTCAAGGAATATTTGCTCTATTCGGCAAAAATCTGTTTATTTCATGCACTTGAATATTTATTTTAATGTTCTCAACGCATTATATTAACGTAAAATATCGTCACTGAAGTCATCCTTGTCGAAAATCGGGTAGTCGGTTATCGCTAGGAAATGGTAAAGTACCCGTACCAACACTGGCCAGAACCAACGAAAAGGCGACCAAATTACCGAACCTATTTGCCTTATTGGTTTTTCTCCCCTATGGACCTCATATTCGGGTGAGGGAGTACGTCTTAAGGCCTACCGATTGCGATCCCCTCCCCTCGGTCCTTCCTATGCAGGCGAGAAAGGGCCTCCACATCAGGGCCGATAGCTCCACCAGGGAACTCGTACGTTATTCTGCTAGCTTTGAGAAAGGCTTTCCCACTGCGTAACATAGCTAAAGTACCAGTTGAAGTGCACTAAAGTTTTCCGTGAAGACCTTGCTAAAGTCCCTTCTCGCTACCGCAAGAGCATTTGTTACTTTAGTAAAATTTTAGTGGACTGCCGCGAACTCTAGTAAAACTTTAAAAATATTTAGGTTTACTAAAGAGTTATACTTTAGTAATTCTTTAAAGGCTAAATTTTTACTTTAGAACTTAAAGTTTCACTTTTGTGGATACTTCAACGGTGTTCATCGTTACCGTCTGAAACAATAGAGTGTATGCGCAGAGACACGATATTGGAAACCCGATTCACGATTGTAAACCCACAGTAGCTCATTAATCGTGAGTCGCCCAATCGGGTACATGATGAATTTGGCCCTTCCACTGTCAAACAATCGTTCTTGGTCAAAAATTGAGAAACACGATTATGTTGGGTATATTTTGATGAGCCAGATATTGCTGTATTTTGAATCTCGTTCCAAATTTTTCAAGAAATAATGTTAAATTTTACCTACTCGCACCTGTTTCGTGATCAGATTTTTGTCCGACTGAGAATTCGCATCAAGCTCGATTTTTGAATCCATCGGTATCTTCGAGGCCGGAGAACTCTTCTACAAGACCATATTAGAGGATAAGTTCTCTGTGTAAGAAGGAGAATGATGCTTAAATTTTCTTATCTGAAGAGTTTTAAATTATTTCGTAATATTTGTAGAGAAAGTACCCGAATACTGGGGAGGGTGTACAAGGGTGATGTAGGAGCTGGGAAAGGTGATTCTTGGCGCAACAAGTAGCTATTGCTGCTAAATCGTGAAGGAATTCTAAACATTTTAACGGAGTCACAAAGATTCGTATTAAAGAATGTTTTACCATGTACAATGCTGTTAAAATATTTTTCAAGGAAAGAAGGACAGGTAGAAGGTGAACTTTTCCCGCAATTTATTTTTTTCCTTTTTCCGGACATTTTTGCGTCGATCTTCGCAATGATTTCCCGCCTGCTTTTCCAAGATGAAACCATTATGTTCATGCATTTTGTGTATAAAAAAACGAGGCATTTTTTTTTAAATTTTGGCGAGTTGTTCAGGCCACCTATTGCTAGGGCTACAAGAGCCAAAATACTTAAAATAGGGCAACTACATTCAAATCCAGTTGGCGACTATTATAACTTTGCATCCGCCCTGCAATTGATAGCGTAAGGCCACCTACTAGACTAAGGCGGGGAAATTAATGAATGCCGTCCTGCTCTAGCTATAGTATCAGTCGCCAATTAGAAGAAATGCAAAACTTGCTTTGCTAGTGTGCTGAACGCACAATTTTGAGCCTTTAAGCTTTGCACTTTGTAAAAGAGAAGGAAATAACCCGCCTAATAAATGTGCTCTAAAACGTAACGTACTGGAAATGCTCAAACTAGATACTGCTGCTGAATACGTGGTGTGTGCGCTTTCTAGTTTGAAACTTCATAATTACGATCATGAGTTGGCTGTAGTATATTTTTTTACACGTCGTCCGGAAGACTTGCTCTTTTAGCTGTGTTTGCAATATCGACTATTAGCAATTGTGTGCATTCTAGAACGATTGAAAATATCCCTTAAATTACGGAATCACAAAGAAATATATACAAAATAAGAATCAAGTAAAGGAAGCATACGAAACTCTTCCATATCAAATAATTGCACATTATTTGAAACCAGCATTTCCCAAGCATAGAAATCGAACTACACCATCGAGTAGAAAATCATGCTAGATATTTTTATCGCAGAACAAAATCATGAAAAACTTTTAGAATAATGGCCGGAAGTTATCCCTTCGCGTCCACAGCACCTGTGTATAAATTCAAGGAAAGCTATATTATATGATCAAAATAGCGTATTTTCTCCCAAGAAAATTACCAGATGCTGAAAAGAATGGTCCTGCTAGGAATCAATTACTATTTGGTTCATAGCTGGCGAATCATATCGACATTTTGATCTAAATTCTTGAGACAAATTTAGATGTGAAAATCATAAGAATTACAATGTGAGTAAAACGTTTTTAAGTAGTGTGTGTGTAATTTGTCAGAAACAAAAAAACTTGTTTCTTTGTTTCTGCCAAAAATTTTGTTAATTTTTTGTCCTGAACAAATTTCATGACAAAATTCGATCGTTTTGAGCATGTTTTGCTTTTTTTGTCACGAAAATTTGGACAAAATGAGTTGCTGTACGACATTTTTTTTGTTCATGCAAGAAGCCCGAAAGAACTCATCTTTCTTGTAATATGCTGTGTTTTTTTAGCGGCGATGGTTCCGATATTGTTTTCTTGGTCATCGCTACTGCTTCCCCAGCGCAATTGGCGAGGCATGCGCATCTTGGGTCCTTTTTGGAGATATTCTATAATGCTGATTGGAAAGTCTTAATCTGATATTTAGCGGCGCGATTTTTTCGCTTCTAGTGGCAAGGAATATCAGTAAGTTGCCTTATATTTCTGTGTCGCTATTTTCGCTGGTCCACTGAGAAATATTCTGCTGAAACTAAATTGTCAGTACTTGATATTAAAAGTTGAAAGGATACAACGGGGATCATTTGAGGTCATATATATAGCTTGTGTATCTTCGGTTATGATTCGCTTTGCTTTCTTTGAATAGGCATTTGTATTTTACAATAATTGCCGGGCAACTAATCATATTCGGAAATTTTGAGCTCATCAGTGAAATAGTCGCTATAAGTTATTATTTTTGATGTACGCACACGTTAATAGTTGCATAACATTAATTATGAAGTTCTTTTTGTGCATTTAAAGATTTTCGTGACTGTTAAGGCTTCTATTCAAGTTTACTAGAGTCGTAAACGAATGCAGAATTGAAGCCTCAGAGCGACCGCCTAAGTGCTAGAGTGAACCGCTAGATTTAATAAAAAGCTAGAAAATAGTTACCCCTAGTCATGAAAGAGAGCATACGTATCTTTTTGCTCTTGAGGCAGTGAGTCTCCTGCGCGCAGCTGACCTAGAGATATTTTATGTACAAGTTCCTGTGAACTTCTTATCGATGCATTTGGTGACTTTGCCGTGCGTCAATGACGCTTCCAGTACGAGCTTGGGTAGTATTTTACATGTGTGGGCAGTTGGTGGAAGCGCCAGGGGCATAATAGGCTAACTCTAGTGCTTGCCAAAGAGCACTCTTTTAGGCCTGCGGAAATGCAGCGCTAAAAGCGCTTCCACGAACCTCAAGCCTCACAACTACGCTAGGGATTACTACTAGAACGATATTAAAGCTATCAGCGGTACTCAGACGGCTAGCAGGAGCATGGGAACAGCGGAATTCCACGGCAACAGAAGTACTAATTAGGGATGTGCGGATTTTTCAATACATTTCGGACTGAAGTTAAGTGTTCAAGCAAAAAACAGATAATAGTTAAACGTTAACAAATTATTAACATAATATTTGATGTCGGCACGATAAGAAATCATAGTATTCCTGGTGTTTGTAGTTATTTTACTCGGGCTTCCCAATACGCATTCGGGCCCAAATAATTTAGAACGATTTCATAACACAAAATATATCAACTTGAATGTTTCCTAAATCTACATCAGGCCCAATTCTATCCACAGTCCACCTACAAGTGTTTAGCGACAAAGTGTTAATATGGAGGACCGCCTTGGAATTGAAGAGGCAAATTCTCAGCTAA
Organism: Synura sp. LO234KE; assembly: GCA_015143735.1. Classification (NCBI taxonomy): domain Eukaryota; class Synurophyceae; order Synurales; family Mallomonadaceae; genus Synura; species Synura sp. LO234KE. The sequence continues at coordinate 13,804 of VKHC01000027.1, read as the reverse complement.
ATTAAAGTCATTAATATTAGAGCTGATTCAAAAGAAAGGAGGCAAAGTAACTCACAACACCTTGAGAAATCAGCTCCTCCACATTGACATTATTTCAACAGAAAATAAAAGAGACATAATGTTAACAAAAAATGACAAAATTACATGCACAAAAAATGTCGTGACAAATTTGTGTTGTTTCGGAAAATTTTTCGGACAAATTTCAAACACTAGTGTATGCTCAATTGTGTTTCAATTACGCAAATTGTCAAATTAACACACGAACGAACATACGATTAATCGTGGACCGTGGATTGTGGACCGTAGACCGTGGACCGTGTCGGTGCGCATACACTCTAATTTACATTACGAAATTCTTATTTATGTATGCCGCGAATTTACAGTTAATATGACATCAAATTCATTGAATACATCGCTGTTAGTCAATATATGCTGCTGGTCACCACCAGTTATACAACACTATCCTAGCAAGGAAACTAGAAGTACGTAAATAGTTTCTGAGGACACCGTAGACCTATAAGCTTTCTCAACCCAAAACGCGCTTCATTTGAACCTCACCATAAGCCAGCACCAGCGACATGCCTACGCTCTTCAAGAAGAGTAAACCAGCAAAGCGGCATCATATTTGATGAAGCTAAGAAATACGAAGGGACTTATGCATAATCACTACTGTCTCAAATCCTGTTCTTTTAGAAAACAAGATAAATCAGCGAATTCAATTAGCGATTACTCGTATTCCATTATTGAATTTTTTTCTCCCTGACTATCTTCTGTTAATCAATTTATCTATCTATCTATCTATCTATCTATCTATCTATCTATCTATCTATCTATCTATCTATCTATCTAACTCCGAATTATCACCTATCAATCCAGCTACCCGTATCCACCACAAATTATTTATTAAGCCAAATATATCAAGTTCGATCTTACCTAGCAAACAGGATATAACTTCATGAATTTTAGTTATTCACCTGTCTTACTTTCTGTTTAATGACGTAGCTTCAAAGCTACCTAACTATTTTTTCCCAGCAACGCATACATACACTTACCTATTGATATATATGTATGTAATTCATATAGTATTCTTTTTAGCAAGATTAATGAGAAAAAATAAAGACGACTGATAATGGAAGATCGGCAGCTTTTGAAACACCACTTGCGATGGAAGTCCGGCAGCCTCTCAAGAGCGTCTTGTTAGCCATTTTCAAAGCAGATATCTATGTCTCCTTTTTCACCGCTTCCAATTATAACACACCGCTTCCTATAACTGCCCAGTGCTTCCTGTCACTTCTCAGTGCTTCCTATCATCAATGACAATATCCTATAATCGTCCACTAATTTCTATCACTACCCGCCCTCTCCTATCACTGCCCATCTCGTCCAATCACAACGCACTGCTTCCTGTCGATCCTCAGCGCTTCCTATCACCGCGACCCAACGCTTCCTATTACTGCCCACTCCTTCCTATCACTGCCGCCCTACCCACCACCGCTTCCTTTCACCGCCCAATACTTTTGTTCTCCTACCACCACCCACCGCTTCCTATATTGATGTCAATATTGTGAATGATAATTGTTAACACCAATAACTCACAAAATTTCTAACTTTAGGCAAAATTTTAGAGCATACTAGCCGGAAGTCAGGAATATTCCGCAATACTTTAGCAGATAGTAAAGGTTTTTGAGGAAAAATTTCCAGCTACGAAAAGTGCGGTACTTTTACGGCATACTTTATTTTACACTAAAGTATTGCTGAAGTATGCACACTTCAGGACGGATTTTGGCACACGGATGTTTTGTGGGAGGTGATCCGTGTAATTATGGAAGCTAGTTTCCATTACCAAGGCGGGGCTACGGATCTGGTGTCCCCGAGCGCATGGAGCTGAGGGAAGAGACGGTCCTTCTTTCTCCAACGGGGGGCTCTGCCATCGCTTCCCATTTCTTCTTGGAGCGGAAAAAGAGTCAGCCAAGCGGTGGGCGGTGATGCATGTAGCTCCAACAGGCACGGGAAGCACAGCAGTAATGCTCAGTTCAGCGTGAGATGGCAGCGAGTGCACTCGCAACCAGCGCGGAACTCATGTGTTATGTGCGACAGTGCCAAAACATATCTAGTATTTTACAACTCCGCTTCTGCAGCGTTTTGCCTCAGAAATTGTCAAAAGGCCTCTAGATATACATAATCCATGCCTTCAAACCGCAGGCGACACAGCTCCCGACTTTTGGTGCTTTCAAAAAATTTGAAACGCTTTTGCAAAACCGGCTTCCTTCATCTACGAAAAATAGTTACCGTGAGGAGAATAGGGACTTCAGGGTGTTTCTGAAGGCTTGTGATGAACCAGCAAGCCAACTCAATCCAGATCGGGATAAAATATTTAACTTTCCGGAAAATAATTTTTTTCAGCAAATTTCGCATTATAAAAAATCGTCTCCAATATTCGCCTTTGGGGAATCTATTGTAGATGGAACAGCTCTGGAATTCCTTCCTGGGAAAGGTCTTTGCTCCAATCCATACACCCTCTTTAGTGTTGACGGGACCGTGGAACATCCCCATGATGATTACGAGAGAGCTGCCAGTTTGGAGCGGCACGCTCTTTCGGCATCTGAGAATTTTCAAGATTCCGCGCTGGAGTATTCAGCGACTGCTGTGACTCCGCCTTCATATTGCAAAATTGTGTTGGCGGGAATCCTGCGATTTTTCATTTCCCAACTTCCATATCATTGGGCTTCCAGTTTGGTAAAAGTGCTCACGCCCTCAACCCTGTCCCACCCATTCAATTGAAAGAGCCACAGATTACTCCTGCACTTGCTGCCAGAGAATCCGGTTCTGGCTCGGATTTGAGCTTCGTGGCTGGCAAATATTGGATTGCCACGATGAGCTCCCACGGCTCTGAAGAAGCAGATCTTTGTCAGCGCCAGCGCATATCTGTGAATATGCTCAGCCATGTATGGCATGCATCCAGCATGGAAGATCTAGTGGAACAAACTCTTTCCAGCTTGAACTTTCCCGAGGTACATACCATCGGCATGTCCCAACAATTTGAGAGCCAGCGAAACAACCCACGAAAGATCCTATACGTTCAGGGCAGCACAATATGTAGTCTATTCTTTTGCATACTGGCACCTGTGTGGGATACTGCCGCAAGCTTCATTGAGCTAAATCTGCGGGTATGCCCTAACGCCCTACTGTCGCAAATACAGGCGGAATACCACCCTCTAATATTTTCAGAATTCTTCTCTCATCCCCACCGAGCACCTAGGCCAGCTGTCTATTCTGCAGCGGCTTGCAGGTGCCACGCATCCCTTGACCCGAGGCTGGCTGGGATACTTTTCCCTGAAGGATTGTGATCTCATCGAGAGTTTAGGTCCAGTACCATGGGACACCCTTGTCAATCCGTTATGGGACAGAATCGTCGCTGCTATTGACCGCTCCTGGCACGATGCCCGACATCAGTTTCAGACCCTACGGACCTCTCAAAAACCGCCAACGCGTTCGGCCAGTAAGGATCCTGCTCTAGAGAATTCGGCAGCCGAATATCGATATTACCGACAAAGGGCCCTGGTCCCTGGGGAAGTTACCCCGGACTTCAATCCTTTGCAAAATTGCCCTGGCAATAGCCACTCAGCTTTTCCATCCTCCTCAGCGTCGAAAGAAGCAGATGATGAAGCAGAATATTGAGATTACCGACAAAGGGCACTGGTTCTACCACATTTGCCTCCTTTAGGGCAGACTATCACCGATACTCGAGGAGTGCTTGATAATGATGAATGGCGTACTAATACCGTGATTGTTAGCCCGCGAAGCTCGGCGCTAACGACGGAACTGCATCATAAGAAGTCCCTGGTATGCTTGGAGTCGCCCCAGCCGTCATTACTCGCTCAGGTAGCGGCCGTCGGGTTCCAGTTTGGTAAAACCCCTCAAGACATCAATCCTGTTTCACCCTTCCGACTTGGACAACCCCAGATCACTAATGCAACTATGGATACCAAGAACATTCTTGGCAAGAATCCTTCCAGAGAACTGCATGTCCTCGTAGCAGAATCATTACTCCAATGCATGGTGGACCTGGAGCGGCCCACGGCAAGCTGGAGCGACCTGATACTGAAGGAGCCACTCTAGGACGCGTCTGTCGTCCCTCCGACGGAAAACCCACTGGAGAGCTTGCTTGCCCTCTGTCGGAGGTGTCGCTGGATCACACGCGCTTTCTGACCCCCTGACGAAGGAGACGCTGGAGCACGCACCAGTCTCTCCTTTGACCGAGAAGACACCGGAGAACGTGCGTGTCTCCACTAGGACAGAGCTGCCGCTGAAACCCGCTCTGGTCTCCATACGGATGGATGAGCCGATGGAGAACGTGCCGGCTAGCCCTCTTCCGGAGAAGACGCTGGCAAGCGCGCTTGTTCCTCCGCAGCTAGTCGAGTCGCTGGTGCGCGTGCTTGCCCCCCCTCCGCCTGAGAACCCCCCGGAGTTCATGCCTGTTGTGACGTTGCCCGGGGATCGCCGGAGTGTTCTGGTGGACGAGGCGCCCTCGGAAGGGGAGGTGTTGTCTCCCCTGAAACTGCTCCTCAATGAAGTTGCTGTCTTAGGTAGCTTTCCGCTAAAGTTTTTGTTTCCTTCCTTGCCTTCCTGGTCCCGGTCGAAATGGTGGACTGTATTTTCGCGTCATGCATTCCAAGTGTTATGCCGGGCCCCACGTAGTACCCTTGCAGACCCTCCTCCTGGCGTTAGTAGTATTCTGTTGCCGCTTCGCTACAAAGTCATGACCTCCCTCGGTGGTCCTTTAGTAGGAAGCTCTTCCCCTGGGGGTAGTACGCGCGTCCCCTTCTCATCTGTGTAATAATCCACCGCGTACCGCGGCTCCGCTATAGCGGCTCACCGCGTACCGCGGTACCGCTATAGTGGAGTGCCGCGGTACGCGGTCACTAAAGTGCTACCGCCATAGTGACCGCTATAGCGGTGCCGCGGTACGCGGTTACTAAAGTGGCACCGCCATAGCGACCGCTATAGCGGTGCCGCTATAGCCGTCATTATGATGGCTCACCGCGAACCGTGGATCGGCTATAGCATATTGAAGTGTGTTGTAATCCAAAAATTTCCGTTGCATCGAAACGCACTAGTTTTGTTTTAAATACATGTACCATGAGTAATATAAAGGGTTCCACAATTCCAAATAGTCCGCGTACAGCGGAACACTTTCGTACGAACGTACACCCGCTATAGCGGCTGCTCTAGGGACCGCTATAGCGGATGGTGATTTATTACACGGATGCTACCTAGTTGGGGACGTTGTGGGGGTCTAATATCTTGCTCCGGGTGTAGGCACCCGGAGCTCCCCACTCGGTCACGGGACTTGCCAGTGGGTTCATGGGAGTGGTTTTTTCTTCTCGTCGGTGGGGGGTGCGACTCTTGTTTCACTGTTGGGTAATCACTTTGCCTATTCACCTCACCGTAATTAACAATAATATTTTCGGTAAAGCTCCAACAGGCACGGGAAGCACAGCAGTAAAGCTCAGTGCAGCGTGAGATGGCAGCGCGTTGCGAGTGCACTCGCAAATAGCGCGGTACTCATGTGCTGCCAAGCTAAGTCTAATCAAGACTACTACATATAAAGATAAAATGAGGGCGAAGATGAGATGATATAAGTTCTCTCGTAAAAATGAGAAAATATCTGTAAATGTTACATGCAGATATATTCAGATTGTTGCCTCCCATACAGGGGTGCGAAACGCTTTATGTACACACAGCAATAATACCCCGGCTTAAATGGCAGAAATGAAAAAAGCACGAGACAACAAAACAGTAAAAATAAATCGCGTTTGTTACTAGTGGTTGATGCTGGGCGAGTGATTCACAGGCGCGGAAGGTCCTGAAAAGCCTCCTAGGAGCTCCAAAATCGAGGGGTACAACCCAATTAAAAGCTAACGAAGGAATGAAATGTTGAAGTGGATTCATATCGTAGCTACAAAAATAAAATAAAAATGAAGTAGCATGAAATGACAAAAGTATATATATATTCACATATATATATATATTTCGCCTAAAGTTAGGAATATAACTCGCTATATATAAACGGGGATCGGGACGAAGAAAAAAGTAGAAATTGCATTATATAGTTCACAATGACCATAAAATATTCCCTTGGTTTGTATACGATTGTTCAAATTTAAAGAATAGGAAATCAAAAATTCGCATTAAATGCCAAGAAACTAAAATGTAAGAAATTATGATCTAAGGATACATACATGTAATGATAGAATTGTGAAATCATAACATACAAGCAAACTAAAACTAATAAATCGCTTAAAATTTAGGTTCTTTCGAGGTATTTCTTGCGATAGAGGAAAATTTTATAAATCAAGAAAAAGCATAACGCGCAAATCGTTATTTTTAAGAATTACCGACAAAAACAATTCAGTGCGATTTCATAACACAAAATATGTCAATTAATATATGTCCAAAGTCCACATCAGCTCTATTGATCATCCACAAGTGTTCAGCGACGACGCGATAATAATTGAGACCTGATCAGGACCGCCTCGGATTCGAAAACGAAACTCCTCCGCTAAATAAAAGTCAATAATATTGGAGGTAAAAATAGAAGGATGCAAAATAACTTACCACAACTTGAGAAATCGGCACCTCCATTTTTATATCATTTCACTACAAAACAAAAATCAAACAATTTATTTCAAAACAAGAGACGACCGTACACAAAACACACAAAAAAATTTGTTTTGTTTCGAAATATGTTTCGGACGAAATAGGAAATGAACTGACAAAACACTAATAGAATCACAATCCTCTAAGTGTTACTCCCAAATAAAGTTCAAGATGTTGATTCCTAGGGTCTTCATTTTACTAGCTACGAGGATATTTGGCTTAAGTATACTCAAACCAAAGTATCGGACTAAAAGTAGCTGTGGTATTCGTTTCCCATTAAGAATTCATTCAACTTGGAGTATTAATAACGACAATATTTCCGCTACCGCCGTTGCAAATGAAATCGTTGAATGGGTTGGTGAACGTAAAGATAAAGGTGAAATTGAACTGGTCGTTCCTAATGACTTTCTACCGGAGTTTGTTTCAATCTTGAAAACGAAGGATGAGTTCAAAAATTTATTTCATCCTCTATCTAGCGAGTTGGGGGATGAGCTATATAACCATCTCAGATTAATTTATTCCAAATCGGAGCTTCTCGTTGATGATGTTTTGATCATGAACAGAGCAGCGTTTAATAGAAGTTATATTGATCCTGAACGAAAAGTAACGAATCAATTCGTAAATTACATTGAATACTGTCTTAAAAAGTACAGAATGGGAAATAAAATATTTGCCCCGTACTTTATATTTTGCCAATCGTCGGGATACGGGAAATCTCGACTGATTAAACAGCTGGCGATTGAGAACTCGGAATATTCGTGGTTATATCTTTGTTTGCGCAAAAAGGGTAAATCTGGATACCCTGAGACATCGTTGGACTTTATTGCCGACCTTACTAGTGCTGTGATGGCGGGGAAATCAGCGGAGAATGCAGTTCGTTTTTTCCTGAGATGGGTCGAATACTTTTGTGCGCAACATAGTTATCCTAGCTGGAATGACGTGGAAGCCCATAATGAGCCCGCCGTTAAGTTCATGAAGGACTCAATAGCAGCCGCGCGAATAAAAGACGCGAAATCATATAGTTCGACTGCTGAATCGTCTCCACTCATTGTAGTTCTTGATGAAGCGTCCTTCTTATTGGGATTGAGTTTACCTGATATAAATAGAGAAGAAATCTCGCTGTTTCGACTGTTGCGGCGAGCTTTGAGCACGATGGGACGCGTTGGGAGGAAGCTGATGTTCATTCTCATTGACACAAGCTGCCAAATTAATGAATTTTCGCCACCCACCTCATTAAATCCAACACTAAAATTCAGTTTTCTTGACGAGGGAGAAGTAGGATATCGCCACCTTCTTCCTCCCTATTACAAATTGAATACGGCGGACGTGCTTGGTGATTACCAGGAAGTAAAAAATGGTAATATCATACCTTTGTTTTTCCTTGGCAGACCGCTGTGGAGAGCAACGTGGGAAAGTATGGTGCGAGTCTCTCCGCTAGAACTGATTAATTTCGCTCGCAAGAAGCTGTATGGTGAATTGCGAGATCCGGATCGGAGTGATCTTGCGGCGAGACTGACCCCCTTTGCTGTCTGTGCCAATCTGAAAGTGTCTCCTGTGAGTACGTTGAGTGGAGACTTTGTGGCCTCCCATATGGCCACACTGGTCGGCGTTTCTGAAGACCGAACAGCGTTATATATTAGGTACCCTTCTGAACCGATCCTCGCCGAGGTGGCGTTGACTAGCATAGGAGGCATGTCCATGTCGGATTGGATTGGGGACATGAACGACCTCACTAAGCTCTTCGTACAAGGCTCTGGGGCTGGAGACCGGGGCGACTTCATTGGATTGCTTCTGCTCTTGCTTGCAAAGTACAGAGCGGTGAAGAGCCAGTCGGGAATATATTTGTCCGAGGAGGTTCCATTGACCACCTACTTGGAGCAATTGTTCGGTGTGGAGTGTGTTAGGAATTGCACCACAGTCCATGTTGACCAGCAGCAAAGGGCACACGATCTATTTCTATCATCTTCGTATATCAGTGCGACGCATTTTGTTGAGTGCTCTGGATCCGCTTCGCCCTTCAACCAGACTCCCGACGAGGTTCTAGAACGCCTCTATATGACTCGCACCGGTTTAGTCTTGCCCGAGAACTGGGAGGGAGCGGATGTGTTGATCCCTATACGCACAATAGGCTCATCCCCGTCTGCCAGCAACTATTCCATCATACTTGTGCATATAATGAACGCGGAACGGGACGCAGACTATCCGGATTCAGCGACTAAAAAACTATCAAGCAAATATGTTTTCGAGAACCAAAAGAACTGTAACAATCTTTGGAAAGATGTCCCGTGTATTCGAATGTATATGCAGTTAGGCGATGATAAGCCCGAACCTGCTGTGTGTCCCGTGGTAACTCCTTCAAACTCTATTGTGGCCGAGAAGTACTACGCGTTGGCAGCCTTTGGTTTGTCTGCACAAGTGTATCCTTGTTTGAATCTGAACGATAAGACGAATGGGATTAGCACCGATCTAGCAAACGACCTCTCTGATCTGTTTCGGCGGTTTCTTCGGCCGCCAGAGTGGCTCTCCCCAATACCTTCCTCCGATATGAATACTGAGGTGGAGCAAGAAGACAAGGACAGCGTTAACCAAATGATATGGAGGCACGCAAGGAAGATGATTCAGGAGATGTAATGATCTACTCAAGGAGAGTTTGTTCTATTCGGCAAAAATCTGTTTATTTCACGCACTTGAATATTTATTTTAATGTTCTCAACGCATCATATTAACGTAAAATATCATCACTGAAGTCATCCTTCTCGGAAATCGGGTAGTCGGTTATCACCAGGAATTGATAAAGTACCCGTACCAGGACACTGGCCAAACCCAATAAGACTAGCAACAAGCTACACCCTATGGTGACCGCGCCTTATTTCATCGGTGGTATAATTGCCGGACTTTAGCCGTACACCTACTATAGCCACCGCTATAGATATTAGACTAGACTACGGCTGACTAAGCTCCCTAAGCTCCGGCCGGTGATTATATACCGGGTTTAGTCACCGGGTTCAGCCACCGGGTTGTCACCGGGTTTAGGCACCGCTGTAGCGGTACGGCTATATTATGAAAATTGACGGGAGTTTAGCAACCGAGTTTTAGCAACTGGTCTAGCACCAGGTTCAGCCGGAGTGTAGTCGGGGTCTAGCTATACGGCTATATCCGGTGGACTTATATACCACAGATGTTATTACCCTTTCATCGGTGCACCTTTTGCCAGCTGCAGCAATCCAATCTGTAGATTTTTCAGTAAAATCTTTATTTATGGATTTATTTGGTGCTTTCATGAAAGCATCTTTAGAAATGCATGCGCTTGAGCAGCGATCTAAACCGTAATTCTTGCTAATTTTGCTTTTCTACTATAACATTCTCTTTCCTACGGTGCTTCGGCGTGCTAATTTTTCAGCACCACCACACTTCGACCAAAATTATATTTGAGAATTAAAGCGATAGCCGCTTAAGCAAAGTATATGTTGGTGTATAATATTGGTCATACACGGGTAGCAAGGAAATCAAATTACTTTTACATAAAATTATTTTGAAATAAAATCCGGTAAAATTAATAAGCGCTTATGGTGTAATATTTAAGCTCAGAATCGAAAGGTAACTAAGGGAGGCAAATCGTAGAGGTGTTAACGGTAGCGAATTTCAAATTTGTGCCAAAACCAAAAAAATTGTGAAAACCAGAGGAGTAGAAATAATGTTATGTGTGACAAGAATTTGGTTGCGTTATCTGAAATATAGGTTCAGTCGGTACTCGCTATAGAAGTTATAGGTTTTATTCACAAATCAGAAAATCAATCGTTTTTAAATAATGGATTAGAAGCGATTTAATCATTGAAAATAAAATAAGAAATCCTTTTCGTGACGAAAGCCAGAGATAGCGGATGCAGATTTATAGAATTACAATTGATTTCCTCCAATAAGATAGTTAATTTACTTTTAGCCGCTGCCTCACAGCGCAAACTGCATCTTCGATATGACATCACTATCTGAAGACGGTTTCTTTTCGTGCCATCTTTTCTATTTGAAATATTTCATCACCTGCTTCACGACGGTTTTTTCTTTTACTTTTCTATTCGTCTTTAATTTATGAAATACATCTGATAATCTACAAGACGGATCTTTTTGTTTCTTTTCTTCCCATCTTTTCTTTTTGAGATGCAGATGGCTAAAGAAAAGCATTCACCTTAGCCGACATGCAACGAAAAGAGTCCGCCTGCATATCCCGAGAAAAGATCATATTTTCGTGGTGCTTCACCGTGCCTTTCTGTGGTTTTAACCATGATACATCTGGATGATTTTAAATAGATTTTGATGGTCCAAAAAGGTGCACCGATGTTGACACTTCATTTTCGGGCGAGAGACTGCGTCCTAAGTTCTACCAATTGCGATCCCCTCCCCTCGGCCCTTCCTATGTGGGCGAAGAAGGGCCCCCTAGTTCACCCACCCCCAGGGAACTCGTACCTTATTCTGCTAGCGTTGAGATATCAGTGGATAAAAAACCACGCTATAGCGGTACCCAGTATAGTGGTACCATCTAAAGTTTACCCGCAAATACCCAGCTATAGCTGGATTTCAAATTCTAAATCACCAGCTATAGTAGGTAGACTGTAGCTGGTTCGGCTTTGGATGGACCAGCTATAGCTAGTGACCAAGAATTTTAGGGGTCGTAAAAAGAAGCACCTAGGCGTTTTGTGTTGAGCTTTGGCGGTCGACTTTGCATTGTTAGGATTTGGATGGACCGACTATAGCCGGTGGCGACACTTATACAATACGATGAAAATTTTTGTTAACTAAAATCGATTGTGTATGGTGAACTTTGGCGGTAGACTGCACAAGGTTACGACTTGGACGGGGGACTCAGCATTGCACGTCAGATCAAATTTCTATGACGTGAATCTATCTATTCAGCGATAACAAACAATTTTTTAGTTTAGAAAAATAGCGTATATGAATATCATGGAACCGAGCAGCGCTGAGAAAAGTCGAGAAGAAAACATAAGAAAGAATTGAGAATTTCGTTTATAAGTCTCTCCCTAACAACAGTCATGTTTTTAGGTCTTTCCAACCTGAAGGATTCATTCTGTAAGTTGACAAGACCTGTAAACGAAGCTTTTGATTTAGCTTGTCTTCATGAAGTTGCGGAAGGAGTGGTTTCCGGAAGAGTACCATTCCACTGGGACAGATTGAAAGGCAATATGAAGAATATCCTCCCCTTCATCGAGAAGTCCAGAAAGAAGCTCTCAGCGGACCAAGATATGATCAAGTTTTGCCGCCGAGTGAGGAGCTTTAATTTCACGCGATGGGGTTTAAGCAATCATCCCTTTTGCAAACGTTCGCGAGACGGCACTACTGTTCGATTCACTTTCGGAGTTTCCATGGAAGGCGCAGGAACGAGAGCAACATTAGGCTCCATAGAAGCAGTGAATGAGGCAGATGATCACGAGTAAAAAATGAGAAGGTAGAGTACGGGCACGTAAGGAAAAGAGGAGTGTCTAATATCTTTTAATGTTAGTAATTATTAAAGCGATAATGATGCCGTGTTATAGTTGGACCAGCTCTAGTGGTCCATGTAAAGTCTGCCATTAAAGTCTACCTAGTAAAGTCGTTCATATAGAGTCTCCCATTTAAAGTCTCCCATGTAAAGTCACCTATCTTAAGTCTACCATACAAAGTTTCCCAAGTAAAGTCACCCATATACAGTCTAGCTATAGCCGACCACTTCAGGTCCGCTAAATCCTCCCAGGATATAGTCAACCATACAAAGTCGAATTTGGATGGTGACTATAGCTGGTGCTTTAGCCATCCAAAGTCCATCTAAAGTCGACCAGCTATAGTCAGTACGGATTTTATCCACTGATGGAAGCGCTGTCCCACACCAGGTGCGCAACAAAGCAGGCGATGTCCCAAGTGTGACCCCAGCCTTGTGCATTCTGCAGGTACCGGCGCCATCTTCTGCCGCCACCTCGCCCGGCATTCTCGTAGTGGTAAACGTAATTAGTATTGTATTAGTTATAAGGACAGGAGCGAGCCCCGTCCCCAGATTACTCGCTCGCCGCTTAAAGTGAGAAGTCATCGAACACCTCGTTCAAATGGGACTCATCTGCAACCATCCAGCTGCAGATTGACTTCAATTGATCTACATGGCGCGCGCGTGGCGCAGCTGTCGCGTTACTTTTACCTCACCTGAGATGAGTATAGTATAAAGGAGAGGAATGGTGTCATCTACTTCTATCTCACTGCTTGCTCCCCCCCCCAACTTCTTCCGGCCCCGCTGGGGCATAAAGTTTCTAATTCTTCCACCGCATAAAATAATAAGGTATTAATACAATTCTTTACGCCACAATCTTGGTCATTTCTCCAAAAGATATATTATTACAACTAGTCTTACTTGTAGTAGCCTTCCACATCTACGGATGGTTATTCAATAACGTGTCATATATATTAAGATCTTCTAAAAATTCAATTACTCCCTCTCCCCAACGTGGCTATTCCTTTATTCGTGATAGAACTTTCCACCCCAAATGTGTAATTAATATAATGCCTTTTAGAGGTCCTCTCTCTTAGTAGGCACCTCTGTATGGAGATATTTGTATTTCAAACATAAGATATTATAAAAAAATCCGTGACGACTCTTACAAACATACGTATTTCGGTATTATATCAGAAATTCCCCCCCCCTCCCATTTATTGCGATGCGATGTAAATTCAGTTTGTTGCGAGCCCCAGGGTATAGATGCTCCGGTGTGGTGCACTCAGAATCTATCAGATTCTTATACTTTCCAAATGCAAAAAAATTACACTTCCAGAGTTAACACTTCAGACACTTTACATTTCAGACACTCCGGATCACTGTATTATCTTTTTTACACAAATTACTGAAAAATGTATTCAAACTACATTGAAGTATAAGTATTGTACATACAACCATGAAGTTCCATATCGTGTACGATAGCTTGAATGACTCAGTTACATGTGAGAGCTATCAGTAATATAGGTATATTGTCATATATCTGTGATTCGGAGAAGTTACTACCCAAAACACACGGAAAGGTACTAGAAGCGTGCTTTATGGGTTTGTATTTACTTAATCTCATTAAACACGAGATTATGTACCATGTATGATAGCTTGAATGACTCAGCTACA
>VKHC01000026.1:1983-27063 GCA_015143735.1 Synura sp. LO234KE | reverse complement strand
CACTTCGTTACTAGTGCTATTGTAAGTAAATATACTATTAAATGTGTAATGTAAGCAACAGTCGGTATATTTTTCATTCAGGACCCTTATGTACGAACGTCCACTAGTGCTTTGAACTCTTCATTACTAGTACTACTGGTAAGTAAATATGCTCTAACTGTATAAACTAACTGTACATTTTTCATCCAGGACTTACGTACAAAGGTCTACTAGTAAGTAAATATACTTTAAATGTATAATATGAAACTGTACATTTTTCCTCCAGGACTTACATACGAACGTCTACTAGTAAGTAAACATACTTAAAATCTCTTATCGTTACTAGTGCTATGTGTAAATTAAACTATTTGAATTCCTAAATTTTGAAAGAGCCTTCCGGATATAGCCTACCGGGTATAGCCGACCGGATATAGCCTACCGGATATAGCCGACCGGGTATAGCCGACCGGATATAGCCTACCGGATAAAGCCGACCGGGTATAGCCTACCGAGTATAGCCTACCGGATATAGCCTACCGGATATAGCCGACCGGGTATAGCCTACCGAGTATAGCCTACGGAGTATAGCCTACGGAGTATAGCCGACCGGATGTAGCCGCCCGGGTATAGCCGCCCGGGTATAGCCTACCGAGTATAGCCTACCGGATATAACCGACCGGGTATAGCCTACCGAGTATAGCCTACCGGCTATAGCTCACCGGGTATAGCACACCGGGTATAGCCTACCGGCTATAGCCGACCGGGTATAGCCGACCGGATATAGCCTACCGAGTATAGCAGACCGGATATAGACACGGCTGTAGCGGTATGTCTATGCTCGGACAATTGACGCAAGTATAGCCGCCGACGTATAGCACGGGATATAGCCCGGCCATAGACGGGGCATAGTCCGTGTATAGTACACGGCTATAGTCGGTGGATTTTTATCCCACCGATGTTCGTGTGCTATAGGAAAACTTAAAAAATTGAATTTTTACTTTAGCGGGGTAGTTTAGTAATACTTCAGAGCTCAAAGTATTACTTTAAATATTAAAGTTTTACTTTAAACTTTGAAGTTTTACTTTAGTATCCCTATAGTATCTAATATCACCGCGCTTTAGTGGACACTTTCACGGATACATCATAAGTGTGTTACCGTGTAGTAGACGCAGATTACACAAGACCCAAACGTATAATGCAGTACAGATCATAAAAGAATCTACCGCCACCCTACCAGCTCCGGTCCTCGCCCGCTACAATATCCGAGTCCCTCTAAAGACTAGTAAGTGAGAATATTTGTATTTTGCTTATGAATATACAGTTTCATACTTGCAAATCTTCGATGGAGATTTGAAACCTGCAAGGCTATTAAGTTAAACTAATCTATAGTTAAACATATATAAAAATATATAAAAAATAAGAAAATTACGTTAAAATAGATGTATATTGCATGAGAATTTTTTTAACGAGAAAGGCGCTAAATTGCGCGTAAGTATTCATTTCCATGGCATATCTTAGCGTCGAAAGACAGTCAAGAACATTTCTGCCTTACCAGTCAAGAGAGACATATTAGCAAACAAGCATTATCAATCAAGGTTCTGCGCTATCTGAAGTCCATCAGACAATTATTTTAGCATCCACCAGAGGTCGCCTGACTTAATTTCTTCTTGGCTTAAACATAAAAACGTATTTTAAGAAAACTTACATGACTCAACCTCCTGATAGATTCGAAGCTTCTAAATACGGCTCACGATCAAATAAGATAGAAACAAAAGGGAATAAGAAGCTGTATTTGAACATCTGATATTATTACCCAATTGTTTATCCTTGAATTATTTTCTCGTTCGCCGACTGATACGATATTTTTCCACATTATAAATGGAAACATATTATGAATGCAAACGTTTAGCCATACACTGGTGGTCCACATTTTTTTAATAATTGCAGTAATAATTGCGAATATTTCGATATATATAATTATTAGCAGTTTGTGTAACCACGTTAGATAAACCGGGTCAAACGGACCGGTTAATGTCGGTTTATGTTGGTAAGAAAAAAAATAAACCGCCGAAAAATTTGAATATTGCTCAAAATCAAAATCTGATGATTTAGGCGTTTACACAAACTTCGTTTATGCAGAAAAACCTCAAATCGTCTCGGAATGAACTCGTGTTTTTCTCGTATTTTGCTCGGCAAGCCTCGAAAATTACTCGAAAAAAACTAGTTTATTCCTCTATGATTCTCTGTTTTGATTACATAAACTCTTAGATAAAGAAAAGTACTTGCGAAAAATAACTTTTCGTAAATCTACGGTAAGTTTTTCTCCAAAACTATTTAACACTTTAGCGGTAACTAAAGTTTTCCTGAAGTGTTTTCTACAAAAACTGCAGCTTGTTATAGTGCAAAAGCACAGTTTTCCAATAGCACGGTACTTTAACGGTATACTTTTCGTGTTTACTTTAGTGTTCCTTAAGTGCGCGCACTATAGTACGGATTCCGGTACACGGATGGGAAGAGAAAACCGACCTTTATAAATAAAGTACTTTAACATCATACTAACGATCGCTTCTACCACGGTAAAATCAGATTAACATAGGTAATATAAATTTTCCTTGCATTATAATTGAACATCATGTGGGTTTCCACTTCACTCGATAACCGTCAATATTCACTCATTTGATGTTGCTAAATATTTAGTCGCTCATGATTCTCATGAAAAAACTTCTGTTGATATTTGAGCCCTGTAATGTCCACAAATTATCAAATGTTGTAGATTATGCGTCTTCACTCATAGAGCTACACTAGATTAGAGCACCACAGATTAGGTTTACTCTTACAACCACGGCTGGTACTGGGAATCGCTGGCGAGGAGGACGGGGTCCGCCTGTACGAATCGCCGTCGACACAGACTTGACTAAATGACATCGTTACAACATTTTTAAGCTGCAGCAATCCATTCTGCAGCCAGATATTTCTAAGAATATTTATTTATGCCAGGTTCATCTGGTGCATAGCAGTGGGACTGAAAAACAAAGGTAGGAAAATAATTTCAAAGGCAAACAGGACTTATTCATTGTACCTCTATTAATCCTGATTGGCCAGTTGTCAACTTCTACATCTTTAGGGTTTTCAGGCTAGCAAATGCACTTAAGGTCTTAATCCTCCTCAAACCTTCAACTTTCGATCAACACAGCACCCGTCTGATTCAAACAACACAGCAACGATTAATCTTTGGATCTCATGAGCAGGAACAATCTAAGTCTCAATCTACACCCAAGCTCATTGGTGAGGATAGAAGCACGGGTGGTGATCTTGATTGCATTACAGCAGTATCCCAACAGGAACTACGATTTTCTTGGACAACGCCTGGCCTACTTACGATATATATAATGCAATCTATATCTTTCAGACAAGGTTTTTAATGTGGTGGTGGCAGAACGTTTGCAGAGTATTGGTAAACCAGGCGGACTTCACCCCGCTTCCTTTTTTAATTAACTCCACCGAGGCTAGCACCGATGACGCAAGTATTTGAGCCGAGGGTGGGTAGATTATCAGGCTGGAGCTCCAGAGGCGCCGGTCCGCCCACTCGTTGCAGAGTTCCGTAAACGCACAGAAGGAATTAAGAGGGAGAAAATCAGCACCAGGTCGTATGGTGGTGCCGACGATAAATGACGCACTTCCCTATGACCTAAGGACTGCAGAGGTCCTGTTTGTGTCGGAAGTGGCCACAATTAAATAAAAGCTGTTTAACCTGCTTCCGTGTGCGGAAATAATTTTGTCGTGTTGTCCTGCAGGCGTCATATATACCGTTCGAAGAGACCGAACCCCTGAGAACTTAAGAGAAAAGGTGTCTTTATCAAGAACGCTCTGCTTCATCAGCGACGGCAGAGCGTGGCGGCAAGAGATCAGAGATGGGCTTTCTAGTTTCTGAAGTGAGCGCTTCACACTAAGGGCTTCATGAGCGCTAGTTCTGCAAGAAAACACTAGTGTAACAGCGCAGTGTTTAATTTGGCTCGCTCTATTTGAAATGAATGTGAGCTTCCCTTAACACACTGACTATATATGAGCAGAGGTATAAAACTATTCAATTGTGCTAAACACAACCATTAAAAATTAAACGTTGTTTCTACCGCTTGTAGAGCGATCGGCATATCTTCACAGTCATTACTCTTAGACCCTTTCCGATTCTGAATTCAAGCAGTAGGAATGCTATATGCTTTGCGGGCGCATGAATTAATAGCACTCAAACTCGCTGAAGGTACGACTGATCGGCAATTTATTGGGGTAAGTCCTAGAAGAAGACTAAATATTAAATTGGATAGGTCTTTTATTCAAGACGGAGCAGTGCAAGCAGTAGGCAAAGATCTCCAAACTCGTTCTGGCTTACCAAAGAGTGAAACCGAAACCCAAAAATGGAGTTGCCGAAGATTTTGGTTGAAGTATGTGTGCTATCCTGGACGATGAACTCTTTCTCACCTCTCCGGTAAAGCTGGCATCACGGTAATTCTAGCATGAAACATTAATTTAGGCACTAGAAAATAGTACGGTGGAATTTCTTGCTCTACCTGGTTGAAGTTTTGCGGATTCTACCATTTATTTGCGTGCAACTAGCTAAGATTTTTTCCGGTTCTCAGCTGTCTAAATTTTTAAGTGCTGCAGTTTTCCATGTCTTTGGTGACAGAATATTGAAACTCTGGGTCGAAACTGATGAGAATTCAACCTGAAATATATTTGATGCAATCGGAATGTCACATGTCTTCAAAACTAGAAAATTAGATCTCAGTGCGGAGTAACTCCAGCGGTTTGATGCCCTTCAGATACTTCTAAAAGTATTTCCGTCCATCCGTCTGTTATGCCACAGCTACTTTTTCGACTCGGCTCTGAGAAAGTGCGCGGTAAGGTCTTACTTATACTTACAACTTTGTAAACTTCTAAAAAACACTGATGCCATAAAAGATGAAGTTTCCAATGAACAAAACTATCAAATAAGGAAGAGTAAGCAGATCAAATAAGTTGCGTAATTCTTCTTAGGCGCGCTTTTGCGCGAATCAGTAGCAAAACTCGTAGAAAATGTCAACTCGTATTTTGAGAAAAGCGGGTAAAATTATAAAATATTGGAAAATAGTACTTGCACCGAAACTATTTCTGATATAAATATTATTATGTTACCCCGTTTACGTATTTAGAGCTCAACTAGCATTTTCAAAACTCCAAATTTTGAAACACCAGCTTCAGCATCAAATTTTCTGATGTAGATAAACTCGATGAGATTCTCAATAAATCTTCAGAAATATTTCAGGGTAAAGTCCACATATTAATTTACAAAATCTAAACTGATTATGCCTTATCAGAATATTGCCGATCGCCAAAGTTTGTCGCTTAACGTTCCGCTACCCGTTAAACGATTGAGTGCGTCGTTGATAAAGGTAAGAGTGGGTGTACATATTATCTCTCCCCCATGACGTTTTCCTCCCTGATCTGCCATCAGCAGAACGTATTGGAACGGCTCACGTAATTTGCTGATTTGAACGGCTCTGCGTTAGCCTCAACTTGCAGCATGTGTTGCGTACACGCTGCAAATTATTTCTACACGTCATTCACATCTGGTAACGTTGCGCCCATCGCGGGAGATGTGTTAATAACAATAGAAGGAAATGGAAGACCCTCGGCTAAATATCGAGTGAGGAGTTCCAGTAGCCGATAGCGTAGGAACAGTGGGGGGTACAGTTAAGATAGATAGCAGATACACAAAAAACCCGTAGTGCATTATGTAGGCGCTATATTCTGGAACACTGTGTGCTATAGATTTTGACTCCACTACGAAGGACTCTATAACCAATATTTGAGACAGTTCAAAAGCAGAGTCTGTTCAGAGACTGCAGTAAGCTCGAATATCAAGTCAAGTAAATATAGTGATAGAGCTAGTTCTTTCGTTGAACGTATAAATTCTTTTCCAGATTTCCAGATGGGTAGCGTACTTTTGAGAGTGGTCTATGTCGAATAAATTAGAGAGAGCCTGAGCCCGTGAGAAGCCTTCTCTATAAAGTTTCTGAATACCCTGAGAGCAAGTCATATGCCTACTATATGAGCACATCGACAGTCGTGTTGAGATATATTATATCTCAGTGTCTGCAAGTTGTATCCCAGTCTTTGCTCTTGAGAATAATTGGACTGTGGGTGCAAGTTCCGTGGACCAAAAGGATAGTCTTGAAAAACTTTGAAAATAAATTGCTGCTGTACGATGTGCCAGTGTTCCCACCGTGAACATAATAGCTGGAATTCAGCGTCTGGAACAGATTCATATTTTGTATATATGGACGACCAAACCTCCACGGATCTGAAAAAAAGTAGCCTTTCGCTACATACCACACTCTGAAACCAAGCTAATCCAACTCTGACGAACCTTCTTCGTAAAGGAGTGAGAGCGAGAGGAGCAAATTTTATCAACATTGCGATTCCCAATCTACTTCCTATAATGGTCAAGCGCGAACAATTTGAAAATCAGCGAGACTTCCACACGGAAATTTCTTTACGTCCAGGGAGGCTTGCTATGTTGCCTGTTCCTTGAGAGCCTGATATCAAAGGGCTTTCCTTATCTGCAAATTAAAATGCCATACTGCTCATCTATCATAAACACGGTGGCCTCAACTATCGCTTCATCAGAGCAAATCAATTTGTGCAGAGACTCGCGGGTCAACATATGACTCAAGGTGGGCTGGGATACTTTACGTTTGAGAAGAGCTTATATGCTCAGTACCTCGGATAATGGTTGCCAAGCAAGTGTGGGACAAAGTCAATTGCTTAGTGGCCTACTCCTGAATCCAATCGTACAGACACCAGTAGCGAACTTTTGTAAAAAAGGTGCCCTTGTTGGTCTCCTCCAGCGTAGCTTGGTGTGATCGGAAGGACCGCCTAATATTGCATTTCTAATTCTCGCGAGAGAATACATCATCAACTATCACATCGTAAGTTTTTCAACTTCTCTGGGGAAGTTTTTCACTCGTTATTTGCGTTGTATGTCCTCGAATAGTACCCATACCATGTTCTCATTAATGCAGTCTCATTCAGGAGAAGCCAGGTGCTCAACCAACTCTCTAATTTTCTCCTAAAGTTTGTGCCCGAAAATCTCAGAGTTAGAATAGTCAATTTAAGGTCTGAAGTAAAGAGCAGCGACGATGAATGCCACCCTGCATCATTTACCAAAACCACCTTCTCTCCACGAACCAACTGAAAAGTCTCGTGACCCAGGGGAGAGACCCGAGTGAATGCACTTGGGGTTCAAAATCAGTGCCCAACTATATCACCTGACCCCGGGTGAATTGTGATAGAAATCTCAAGGCTCTGAAACTCTTTTTTTGCTTATTGTTGGATAAAGGTAATATCCTGTTCAACTTTGCCTTTAGCTCACGTATGTACTTCGGGATCAAAAGTAATTGTGATTTCAGTTCTTTGAGTCTATTGGGAACTAATCTTCACTACATTTCATCAATATTCATTTTTGACTTCATTGCATTTTTGGCGCTCTCAGTATTGCTATTTTATTTCGTTTCCAACTCCATATGCCTTCTTACGACCCCAAAATATATGATTTATTATTATGCAGGACTGCAGTGTAATGCTTTCAGGTATTCACGAGTTAATGATCACCCACTACGTACCTAGGGGCAAGTACCGTTACCGAGTACAGGGAGGAACCGAGTGAGTACATTCGGAGCTGCCTTCTTACCTCGCTCGGACTGGGGATGACATATCTCCCACTTCATTTAGTTAGAAAGTCATGATCTTATCTAGGCCCACCAGTTGTGGTGGTGCTGGATCTATCCTATTCACCCCTTTCTTGGCGCAGGAGCTGGGGACATAGTCGCCAACTGCATTTACTCGGAGCTCTCCGCTTGGTCCTCACGGGACTTGCCATTTGTGCATGGAGAGTGACTAGCAATATGGGCAGTGCGCAAAATTTCTTCTCATCTAGATGACTTTCTACATTTCTTACTAATTCAATCTCCTAGATATACGATTTTCGGGAAAGAAAGAACCTTTTTCGGAATGTCTTTCTTTCTTTCTTGACTATTCTTTTTTCACTTTAACCTAGCTAGCAACCTTATTCAGATTTTCGCCAAGGGCGCCAGGAGGATTGTAGTACCCCCGCCGGCAACGGGGAGGACCTGACTTCCTCACCATGGCATCAGCGCTAACATGACTCGATCATGATTCTGTTCGCTCGTGGCGTAGGAGGAGGAAAACCTAACTATTAATACTTATTTCTTTCTATTGCGCCCTAGTTCGGATAGTAAACTGCTACATCGATGAACTTCAAAATTCGCAATTCTTCTTGCATCAGCTTGATTCCCCGTAGTTATTAGAAGACAATATTACCATTATATGAATTTCGAAATCTAAAAGTGCTCCTATGGAACAAGAAGTATAGAAGCAATTCAAGGGTGTCACCAATAAAAGTGCGGTATCAAATGTGAACAATATTACTACTTTGGGATGACATTTTAGCGTAATCGCCAGTATTCGTGTTATCACGCTACATGATGTGATGTCAGGGTGTATAGGTCAGCTAATCTCCGCCGTCTCTTGTAAGAGAAACCTTTTATCATCACTCCGACCAAACGACGAACCGACTCAAGCCTCCACGACAATATCCTCATCGGCAGCTCCGGGCTCCTCCACCACCTCCTCTACCACGTCGGGATCGTCCTTCGATTCAACAACACCATGGCCGAGTCCAGTTTCTGCACCTCCCATCTCAGCAACAGCAGCGGTCTCCACCGGCACACTCGGCGCAGAGGTCGAAGCACTTCCGCCCAAGCTCGGGAAATCGTTTTCGAAATTGAAAACGGTTTCCCTTCCGGCTACTTTACTTGAGGGTCCATTAGCCGAGTTGTTGCTCTTAGATGTTCCAGACTTTTTGTTGGATCGAGAATCAGTCCCACCAATGTTATTTGTAGCAGCAACTGTATTTCCCGAGACAGGAGCTGGCCCAGGAAGCTTGCGTCCCCTCCGCTTGTCGGCGATCGATAAGATCACACCGCGCTCGGTAGTCTCATACACGCGCTTCTTCTCCTGAAGAAGAGTAATCGTATTGGGTACTGAGCTGACCGTGGTGGGAGGAACCACGCCGATGGAGGAGAAATACTCCAGAGCATCTACGCTGTGCACCACGGTCTCCTTCTTGCTATTATTACCACCTTTCTTCTTACCACGCTTCTTCGTGTCGCAAATAAAGAAGTTATCAAGTTCCCGACTGTGAACTTTTAAACCGCTATCGTCATCAACCGCTGTAGCCACAGATGAAGCCGCAGGTTTGTCAGAATGTGGTGTGTTGGGATTTGACAGGAACGTCTTCTGTAAATAGGACACGAGGTAATCGCATATGAACATCTCCTCTTCATAGGGAGTACGCGCAAGCTCCTCTGCTTCCCTAGACATCATGTAAAGTGATGACGCGAATTAGGCGCCAGGACTGACTAAGCAACAGTACTTACAAAGCTTTTCGTCTCTCCTCTTCCTCTTGCTTTTTCCGCTCATACTCCTTCTGCTTGGCCTCCTTCGCCCTCTCATTCTCCAGACGCAAATACTCGTAGTAAGCATCTTCACTCTTTTTGAAATCTAACCTTAATTGCTTAATTTCATTCGATTTCTCAGCCTTTTGGTTCAAGATTTCCTTCTCCTCTTGTCTTAGGGCGGGGATCTTTTCACGCTGCTCATTCGATCCCTTCGTTAAAGAGTCTAAAATGGATCTTTGAGCAGTAATTTGATCTGAAATAAGCTTCATCGCCTCGAATTTTTCGTTGAACACCTTCTCATATTCAGCTTTAGCTTCTTTCTCCTTTTCAATGATAGCCTTCAAGTCAGACAAGGTTTGCACAGTTTTCTTACTCTGTTGGAGGGTCTTAATTTCCTTGATGATCTTTTTCTCCTCCTGCAAGGACATCGAAGTCGTCGCTTGTTTGGTTTCCAAGGCGCGAATGTGAGTCTCGATCGCCTCAATACTATTGAACTTGCACTCTAGCTTCAACGATTTTTCAGTATTTATGTGAGTTGTCAGCGATTCCCTAGTTGCATCTCTTGATGCCATGGCTTGGGTTTTCTCCGCCGTTAAACGCTTTTTCTCCTCGAAAAGTTTCTGAATCACTGATTTTGCAGCGTCCACCTCTCCCTACAAAGAAAGATTAAGGTATTAAGGGCGTGTGCGTTATTTTATACTTTAGAGCCAGAAGTATCGGTAGATAATTTGTCTATTTTCTCTTTGATGGCGTGAATTTTTTCTTGCATTTGGTTTATCTCGTTTTGTATGGATTCAATCTGTTGCTCAAGTGCTTGCTTATCTGGCTTTTTAGGAGGCACAACTTTCGCTGGAATTGAAGGAGATTCCATACTATTTCCGGGTTTTATTGCGAGGTTTTACTGCAAAAATCTCGAACAAAATTGTATGGCTGCTACTTATATGGCTTCAAACATTATTTGAACACACTCTTTACGAAAGGACTACAGTGTGTTTACACTACTTGTAAAAACGTAAAAACTTCTTTTGGCTGGACCAGCTGAATAGCGCTTAGCGTGCTCTAGATAAAAGGAATCATATATTTAACTGAATTACTTGGTAGATTTAAAGTTCAAGTTATGGATATTGAATTTGTTTGGTCTGATATGATGATAAAGATTTTGACATCGCCAAAGTTTGCTGACATTCTCTTCTAATGTTAATGAAAACTTTGAAATAAAATAATTCCTATTGCATAACGAATCGCTAGCATATGGAATCGAATACGCAAGATTGACTAAATGTTGATGCGTATGGCATAGAGGAGATAAAATTTTAAATTATGACCTAATCGTACGCTATCAGATCAACTTGACATCAACGTCGTCTTCGCCATCATCGATAGAAATTTTCGTTGGTTATTATTATTCTGGGTCGATTACTTTAGTTGTAACTGTAGTATATCCCCATCCTCGACAGTACCAAGTTTCGAACCAATAAGTAACGAGTATTTGCTCTACTTAGACCCACATATAAGTAGTCATGAACACAGACAGGTTTTCTCAGGCCCAGTACCACCATTTATAGTTCCTGCCGTCGCCCATTCTTGTTTATTGGTGACATGGAGTATGCCAGCCTTATAGGAGGGTGAGTACACCAGTGCCACCTCTATTTCTTATAGTATGATTCTCCAAATTGCAATCTTATTGTACGATTTGCTGCCCTAACTGGATTCGAGCCCACGGTTTGTAAGCGAATGCAATATTTCGAGATAGAAAACATGATACGTCCAGAGGTGGATTTCTTACTCTAAAAACAACAAATAACCCTCCTCCTCGTATGTCATACACACACTCGTAGTTTGGATGGTGCAGTAAGGTTATCAAAATTCTAGCGAAGTAGAGGAGGAATAAACGCTAACATCGTTCGATAACTCTTTAGCGTTAAGTGTCACCAACCGCCAACAGTCATATGATAGCTGTCAGCAATCCTCTTTAACAAAATATTTTGGCAGCGTTCTACCACCAAATCAAATCTAGTGCCCTACTCTCACACTACAGTTAAACATATCACTCGCGGTCAAGAATAACTATGAAATCTGATCCCCACAAGCTAGGCCTTCTTTGACTCCACCTTATCCTTCCTTCTCAAGAGTCGCTTTGCAGCACCACGATCTTTGTCAACACCGTAACTAAGTCCACGTTGTCTGTGTGCCAGCCCATATAGTCTTCTGCTTGAACGCATCGGTTCGTCTTTCATTCCCAATGCGATGTATAACCCAAATACAAGAGCTATGCCGAGCAATATGACCGCTACGATGGCTCCGATGTGACTGTCGTAAGAATAATAGAACCAGGCGAACATGTAGATGGCGGTGGAAAGAAGCATGAAGCCTGTTCCCGAATAGAAGAGGAAGAAGGATATGTTCGCGTAGTCCTCGCAGTGCTGGAGCCAGAAGGTTTCGAAGGAGCCTCTGGCGATGGAGGAGGCGAAGGAGACCGCGCTCTGGAGGCGATGGCCGGGAGAGAGGGGACGGGGGGGGTGGGGTCCAGAGGAACCAATTGAGCTCAGGCGTTGCCTAGCCGTGGGTAAGTCTGTGTGCATACCAGGACCATGATCTGGGTGCTGACCCACCTCCTCCGCTTCACCCTCCCTCCCCGTTTGATCAGCGGGCAATGAGCCCCTTCTGACTTCATCGACATGCGGTACAGACACTTCCTCCATTTCATCTTCCACTTCTCCGTCACTCTCAGATTTGGGAGAAACCCTTCCGTTAGCTGTAACACTGCTGTCGAGGGATGACTGGTAGAGATTCCTCTGCATGGAGATGAAGGGAAGGATAATTAGGAGGAATCTTACGAACAATAACGATTACAACAAGTGGGAATTACATGAAGACTACGACTACCCGCCGCAGTATGAGGCCGCAACATTAAGCTTCTTTCCACCAACTGGCCGGCGCGATTTTCCTCTCGGGGTTTCCCTCTCCGAGCTAAGCCTTGCTCAGCTTTATTGTCTATATCATCGTATGGGTGATTCGCGCTTTCATTTCGGAAAAATTTAGACGAGCGCGGAAAGGGTCTTGTAATAGGGTTCCCAATATCTTCGCCAATATTTTGTTCAGATAGAAAGGAATCAGTGATTTTATCGTGCATTTTTTGAATGATTCTTTCACTGCTTGATATATTGTTGCTGAAGGGGTTACGTTTTTTAAATGAGAGTACATTTCGTACTTCGTATCTATCCATATCCTTACCGTCTCAATTTGTCGATCGATGAAATCGTCTTTTCAATCAGTTCATATACTTTTTTGCTTTGTGAATTCGCTCGGCGGTACATGAACAAAGTAGAGCGCAATACGATTTTAGTAGACAACACGATACAGAAAAAGAGTAAGGCGAATGAGACTCCGGAACAAAGCGCCATAAGTACATATATTAATTTATTTATTCCAACTGGAAGATTCCCTTGTATAATTACGGTTGCCTGAGCAGAAAACATAACCGTGGCGCAAAGTATCAAAGTTTGCAATTCAGCATTTCTCTGATCGTACATATCTCTTTCTGCCTCCCTGGTTGCATTTATCAAATCAGCGTTGAGCTGATGAAAATGTTGCTCTAGTTCACTATTAATCTCTCTGATATTCTGATGCGTTGATAATTTCAGCTCCTCATTATGCTGCTCCTTAGATAAATTACATTCATCAAAATGGTGTCGAGTCGCTTGCAATCTCTCATCTTCGTTAAGGACTTTCGCCGTTTCAACTTCTTTTTCGTGATATTGACTGTCCCTCCAGAATGATCCCGTAGAAATCGCGGTTCCAACGAAAGAAAGGGCTGTCTCCACTGCAGAAAAAGAAGCTATATTGGAATCCATTAAAAGATGAAATTTATCTTTTTGCTGAGGTTGAAATGAGAAATAACAGCATTTCTTTAATTAACGCATCATAAATTGATTCGTTTCATTTCAGGAAACTGAAAAGAAGTTATATCGAGAAATTGTACTTTTGATTTATTTTAATTTTTTCTTCTTTTGTCATGATTGTAAGGCGATTCCTGTAGATTATTACTATGATTAAAGTCTCACATCTTATAGCTGTAATTTTGGTAGTACTTGTGCCGATATGTGTTTCAAATCAATTGCAAGGTACTAAAAAATATAAGTTAAGCCTTTTCTTACGAGGTCTGGTGGCGTCGGGAGTTGCTTATTTTATCTCGCCTATGCCCTCACACTCTGGAATGTTAACATTTCCTCTACCGTCTCCTCTAAAGAATAACATTGTTCTTGTTCGTTCCGGTGAGAGCTTTGCCGATGAAAGGCACGAAATCGAAACAAACCCTGTTAAAAAGCTGAGACAAGACAATGCACTAACTTTCCGCGGTAGAGAAGAAGCGATTGAGGCCTCGAGAAGACTCAAGGATATGGGATTTTCCCCAACTTTTATTTGGACATCGAACACCGAGCGGGCGTACGAAACTTCGAAAATAATAGCGAGTGAGTGCGAAATAGGGCAGAACAGGATTGTTCCTGAGTACAGCTTTCTTGACGCGCGGGCAGCGGGGATATTTGAGGGGGCCAGTGATTCTAGCTGGGACACTATTCACGAACAAGACACGAAAAAAGGTAATCGCAAGTAAATATCCTTTAAGACTAAAGCCTATTATGATGGTCAACATAGGCATCGACTATCGCCCGCCTGCTAACTCCGACGGAACTCCAAGCGAAAGTGTTTCGGATGTCCTTGTTCGCATGAACCAGTTGGTGAGCACAATTGAGAGTATGTACTCAGGTACGGGAATCCCTGTAGGAATTATTGCATAACTGTATCCTACGTATATTCTTGTTGTGCTTTCGGGTCGGGAGCTTCGGCTCGCTCGCTTATACTGAAATTCGCTCCAAGATTACCGCTGTACTTAATCGCAATAAACTCTGTAATGAGCTAATCTATAATGCAGGAGAGAACGTGGTAATTGTGTCTCCTGACAGCGACAATTTGTCCGTCCTAACCGCCGCGCTTTCGGACGAGAACCCTGACGACGCACTCAAGATTCATTACAAATATGGCTTTCAACCTGGAGATGTGAAACCGCTCCACCCGCTTGTGAAGCCGCCGTCGTTATTGTACACAGGTCAGACTCAGGATGAAGCGGACGAGAATAATCGCAAGATGCAATATGCTCGAGCGCTGGGAGCGAGTAAATCCGTGCGGGACTCAGTAGACGGGGCGGAAAGGTACTCTTGGCTGGACCTCTGGCACATAAGCGTTGACGAGGACATGTGATGAGCCCATCACAAGGCCTTCAACCATCCTCAGCTCACCTCTATATATATGCACATTGACACTTATGAGGATTTCTCCATTTCTTGAAAACTGAGGAATGTTAATCAAGTAATTTTCTTCTAGTTTTCTCGCCCGGACGACAATATAAATTTCTTCAGTAGTTAGAATAGCAGAAATACATAGGAAATACCTGGAGTGAGACAGCTTGCTTCTCGTACTCAGCGGGGCGGATGAGGGCACGCTTTGGGTGGGTGTTTTAGAGACAAGTTGCAGTATCTACATAACGCCGGGAAAATTTGCCTCCTCCACCTCGGTGCTGTTGCCGGGTGTAGCAACCGCTTTCCCTCTACTCGGTCACGGGACTAGCCATTCTTGGGTACATAGAGGGTGGTTATTTACAAGTAGGTGCCCTAGGCTATGTTTGACTTCCTGTTTTGTCTCTCATCATATTTACCACTTCGTAATAAATAACTATTGGATTTTCGGTAAAACCTCGGTGCTATTGGGGTGTTGGGGCAGCTAGGAGCTACATTAGTGGAGGAGGAATAACCAATGGTGGGGAGCGGTACTAGAATAAGTATGATTGAAGATACAGTCCTCGATATTGTTTCAGCATGTGGTGGGCAAAACAGTGCGCGCGGCCTCATGAAAAAGATATCCTTTCCCGAAAATCAAATATAGTTGAAAACGATATTCTTACTAGTACACGTGAATGCAGTATGTGAGCAGAAAAAATCTGATTACGCAGGAAAACACGGGGAGGCTACTGCAGCAGCGAGTCGAGCACTTAATGTGGTGATGGATTTTTAACACTGATGTGACTCCAAACAGTGCAGAGCTGTCAACGGCAAGTTGTTGTCCATGGTGAATAGATATCAACAAGGACGGCGCCTCCCGGCCTGATGGCCATGCGCCTGTTAGGGTTCCAGCAACTATAAGTTCAGTGGCGACCAAGATTTCTCCACGTGGTGTGAGAGTATATTCCCTAAAAAGGTTACTGAGGACGACCCATGGCACCAAACCACAGGGCTTGAATCGGCAAATGAAACTAGCATGTTTCAAAGAAGAAGTATCCCAGTTAGATCCTGGAGCAGTAACTTTACAGCGTCCGTATTACCGTCTATTAAAAGATTGATTTTTCCTTGCTTTCGGAATCTTTCTTGGGTAAAAGATAAAAAAATATATGGGAAAGTGTTAGCACGGACTTCTTTATTCAAAAATCTTTCAAAGGGGAAGTGAAAGGTGTGAACTTCAGCTATTTAGCCAAAACAGTGCTCAACTTCTCGATTGCCCTTAGTCCGTATCCGTACCCCTCTTGGGATCTCTGCCAACTTGGCTCATAAGGGTGCTTAGCGATCGATATACTCGCATGTTTTTCTCTAAGCCAAGAATCTTTTGAAAAAAGTATCGACAAAATCTAAATAAATGCTAGGAAAAGTATATTCAGAGTCGAAGAGTCACGAATTCCATGCGTTTCCCATTTTAGCATGGAGAGTACGTGCAGCGTGCAGCGCGCGAAGTGATATCCTGATATTCGAAAAATAAATAACTTGTTTTGAAAAGCTTTAATCCTTTAGAATGAGATCCGCGTTAACTTCAATTGCATTTTTTGAAAATATTTTAAACTTTTTTGGCGCAAGTTTGAAAGCAATATCTTATTTTAGGACGAAAGGTTTCCACCGCGCTCGATCGAACTTAGCCAAGGATCTACAGATAAGGATGAGAAATCAAGATGTTAATTTTCACGAGCAAGAAATTAACTTAGCTAAGAAAATGCATGCGAGAGAAAAACAAGTTATGTCCAAACATCATTCAATAGCTATCAACAAAATGCTGGAGCAGCATTTTCATCAACTCAGTAGTGACTTGATTAGTGCCGCTAGAGAAGCTGAGAGAGATATGTACGATCAGAGAAGCGCTGAATTCCAAACTTTGATGTTTTGTGCAACTGCCATGTTTACGGCACTTTCGATGATTCTAGTGCAAGGACAATTACCACTTCAGTCGAGAAAATGGTTATACACATGGGTTGCTATTATATGCGGACTCTCGTTTTCTCTTTTATTCGTTTGTATTTTAGTCAGCGCTAAGATTGTGCTTCGGAGTTCTAAATTTATGTACCGACGTGCAACTAGGCAGGCTCGCAGGGTTTATCATCTAATTCACCAAACAAAAGATTTTCTTCACCGAATTAGGTATGAAGACTGACCTTACCGAAATTTTAATTGTTCCTTACATTCCTTCAAATTATGCTGTGTTCCTTACCTCCTCACTCATGCTCTTTCTTAGAACCTATCCCTTCCGAAACAATGAAAATGAAGTTAAATTCCTTCACAATCATGTGGTCACATCCTATTTAAGCTCTTCCCTTCGTCCGCCAACGGTACTTTCTGGTTCGACTGAATGGAATGGAAATAGTGACTTCAATGAGGACCATCAGCACGAACAAAATGAAGCAGAAGAGTTCAGAGAAATTGATGAAAAGGAACAATACGATACAGAATGCAATAATCCGCTCGGACGCTGCGAGTCTGGCCATAATCCAGAATACCGGCGGGGTGACGTGCTCGGACGTCTGGCTTCCACTCTCTCCTTTCCTTCCTTGTGGGCTATGCGATCAACCGCACTGCCACCTGTGCTTCCAGCGGATTCGTCCTCGTCCAGTTTCGGCGCGAGACCGGCGGTTATGTTCTTCGATTTTTGGGAGAGGGATTGCGAGCGACAAGGCAAACTCGCCGTGTTTTTCTTCTACACAGGAACTGTGCTCTATCTCTTGGGCACGTTGTTATATATGTACGCGTGGTACTCTGACGCATCTCAAGGATATGGCAGCCCCGTGGGGGTGAAGATATGGACGGTGTTTCTCTCATTCGCTATGTCGATTGGGGTGTTCGTCGCTCTGTACATGAAGGATGAACCTGATTAGTAGTGCCCATACGGTGATGATTGAATTCCTAATTCCTTCTCTTCTCCCGCGCCACTGTTCTATAATGAGTTGGGGTATTTAAATTTCTAGATAGGGTATTGGGCCTGCGTGTGGATCCTCTATAGCGGGGGAGTGCCGCGCGGCATAGCGGGGGGCCTGCAGCCTATAGATTCTGTTGTTTGAGAAAGAAGTTAAGGCATCTTAGTGAAACGAAGAGGCAGTTTGGTAATCACGTTTCTATTCTTCGTTTTGAAGGATTGGCTTCAAGGCCTTGCATTCAAAACGACTACATCCGTGTGCCAAAATCCGTACTAAGAAAATGTGCATAGTACTTTCCTGATAGGAAAACTTAAGGATTAACCTAACTTACTGGTGTACCACTTATTACGGAATTTTTTTTGTTTTTTGTAATTTTGTACTAGCTAACTGGAAGTTTTTCAGCAAAAGGCTTTTATTTAAAGATAAAAAGAATTATCTAAAGTATCCGTTAAAGTATTACATACTATGATACTAGGATTCCTAGTATAGCAGTGCGGCTAAGTTTTGTTTCGATCATCCCACCAACCCTGTCACCAGTAGACTGAAATGCTAATGACTCCTGAAGTAGTGTTTTTGTTAGATTGTTGTGATCGCTAATGTGGTTACGCACACTTTTTATTTTCAATATTGTTGGTGACACCAAATTACTCGTCTCTCAGTAGATACTATTACCACATGTCGTGCTGGTACTAGAACTGGTAGCTAGTACTAGAAAGTCCTATATGAGGAGGATCCATGATGTGCTGGTCCGAGTACCTCCTCAAAGATCCTCTAAGATTCAGTCAACTTGATTACTATCGTTGCAACAAGAACATACCAACAGTCACCGTACCTGTTTACTTTACGCACTGCTAGTAGTAACGCCGATAATCGTCCTCGCATAAGAAAGAAAAGAAGAATCGTCGCACCGCCCAGATGGGGAGGAGTGGTTTCAGGCGGCAGCAGGGAGGGGTCTGTACAAGGACAATTCGGCATCGTGCAAGTTCTGTTACTCGCAGAGGGCGAGGCAGCCACCTCAGTGGCGGTTTCCTTTCAAAGAAATCAATTGTTTTCGCCTTTGTTGAACAAAATTTCCAGCCTATAATGGACACAGTGGTATGCTCTACTTAAAAAGATCCAAAAATACGATTTCGCTGTAGCTAGTAAACATGAGCTCTTACGTATGGTAAATATAAGCAGGCAAGATTCTTGACTTCTAATGCAAGAGCTAGACGGGTAAGCATATGATGTTATTTAATTATGTTGGAGAGCAATCTTCAATTATAAGATATGGGCACGTCGTCCTCTTTAGGCTCCAATATAGTGATGACATCTGACAACAACGATTTAGGGCCAACGATTCCCTTGGGGTCATGGGGAAGCATGACGCATACCTGAGTGTACGTCAACGAAAAGGGAGAAAAGTTAATTGACACATTTAAAATAATCGTAGAGATCAGAATTACGTACCCTGACGCCCAGAATACCCTGTCTCATCATCACGTGACGCACAGCGGTATCAACGTACTCCCTACAATTTCAATTACAAGCAATTCCTCACTTAAATTTTTGCAAACTCACTCGTAAGCGTGTCCAGTTTTAATCATGTAGCCGTCGGCGAATTTCTGGGATTTTGCTCGCTGTCCTCTTAATTTGCCAGACACTGTCACCTCAACACCCTTGGCACCAGATTCCATGATGAAGCGCAGGACTCCATAGCAAGCTTTCCTCACGGCTAATCCTCCCAACAATTTATACTTTAAAGACTCAGCCTGTGTCTGCGCACAAAGACCACGGTTCTCCACTCGCTCCGCAAACAAGTCAACCGCACCGTCAGGAAAATTAAATCTTGACAATTGTGAAACATAAAGGTAATTATTTTAATTAATCGATATATCAATTTACCTCTTTTGAACTACAGACGTAAGTTCGCGAATTCTCTTGCCCTTCTCACCAAGAACATCTTGAGTTCTAGTGGCTTTAATAATAATTTCAGTCCTTAGTGGGGTAACTCGAACTTCAACGCCAGCGTAACCATCTTCAGCGAGCTCCCTCGAAAACAGCTACGAGGCATTCAATATGATAAAAGTTAAAATCGTAAATTCATGCAGATCTATGGTGAAACCTCATTAAGCTCAGCATAGAAAACACCGTCAGCAACAAACTTTCTCTTTTTGCTAATATTAAGTGCCATGTTAATAGTGAGCCTAGTAGTAGACAAATTGCTGCCACTTATTTCATAAACTGAAAATGCAGAATTTTACAGAGTCGTCGAACTCATAACGTAACTGATCTGAAAATAGACACATTAAGTTTTGTAACAGAGTAATTGACAAGGATAAATCTTTTGTCTTTACTGCTTCTATTCATGTCAAAAATAGCCGACGTTGAATTGCTCTCTCCCAACGAGGTTTTAGAGTGCCTTTGGAGTAAAGGAGCGAAAGAGAAATGCAGAATAGGATTAGTTGACGTTGTAAGTCAATTTCTATTTCATTCCTGGAGATTAATCTAACAAGAAAATTTTAAGGTTACTTACAGCAGAGGGCGTCCTTCAAAATGGTACATAACTGGGAAAACTGGGGAAGTTGTTAAAAAAAGAGCGGTTGACAAATTTGCAATTTCTGATCGTTGGAAAAGAATTTGTGACCAATCCAATTCTACATTTATAGCTATATTAAGGCAAGTGGATGGTATGTTTAAGTGCCTTTCTCTGGATGCATTCGACGCGTTGATTGCTGAATTCGATGTTGCAAATGAATCAATTTTGTCCTTGCACTGTTTTGTGAAGGGATCTCAAAATGTTATTTTTCGAAACAAGTATGAGGTTAAAGACAATTTATCCAGATTCGTAACATCAACGCACTCTTATTCATATGTTCTTGACCCTACCCAAGACGTGAATATCACATATGAATCTGCTTGTACTATGGTGGAAATGAAGGCTGCTTCATTGCGCAGCATCATGGATCTGGCTACACACACTGTAATACGCTATCTAGAAAGCTCTTTACTTATGAAAATTTTAAGCGTAAATATAGACTACGTGATTGACTCGCGATCCCAGTTATGGATGCTCTGGAGCGGTGCGGCGAATTATGTCCAGAACTCTAACCTTGCTGGTGCAATCATACCTGGCCTACCTAGTGGAGATAAATTGGGGCGTATGGCGTGGGCTGGACCACAGTACACGTCATCCAATGACCTGAAGAGGCCCGGGTCTCAAATATCCTTGGCGCGGCCTACGAGTGTGTCCTCATTGTCCAACGGAAAGCGTACGTCCTTCAGTCGTGCAGCAAGAGAAGATAAGGCGGCCTCCAGTCTGCTTAACGTGAAGGCGGACGTCTCTACAGCTCGTATTCAAATACAGGCGGCGACTGCTTTATTAGATGGTTCTAGAGAGTCCAGCAAGGACCTGACGCGGAAATCGATCCGAGAGGACTCGACGCCCAACAAACTCGTGCTTCATACCGTAAGTTCTATTTCTGGAAGCAGCTTGAAGCATCAGCAGGCTTCTGCACTGCTGAAGTGCCGCGGTGATTTCTGTTTGATCAAATTGAAACCCACAGGCGATCTACAAACAGGAGCAGCCGCTGATTCGGATCCGTCCAGAGGGACGGGCCTCGATGATAGGAATATTCGCGCGCAAACAAAGCGCACTAATGTATCTATCCGCGAGCAGCTTTTCTCTGAGGCGGAGATAAAGCGGCTGGAGAAGGATCGGCGTTTTGTGGATATGATGGCCTCCCTGGATTCCAAAAGTGGTGGAGGAGAGGGTGGAGCGCGGGGGAGCGCCGAGGCATCGATGCCGACTGACCCCGTGGACTGGCCCACGGTGACGATGAAGTCCATTCTCCTCGCTCGTGAGGAACGGCGTGTGATCGACCAGGCGACGTCGGGCAAAGACGACTGGAGGATGTACCCCCTGAGCCCCAGACAGAAGGCCGCCCTGTCTATGAGTCAGGCGGAGGGGAAGCGCCCCCCCCACTGTCAATCGATCAGCGCGTCTGACCGCGACGGAGTGTCGAGCACAGGCGACGAGTCTGTCCATAGCTTCGACGGGACTCTGTCGCTGGGCGCCCGTCAGGCCGACGGAGGTTCGCACTTCGGTTCGAATCATCAGGTGGGTTGGGAGGGCAGGATTTGGGTGAGGTTGAATGACCCGCCCGTCCCACCAACGTCGACTATCTTTTTACGTGTTTCCCTTACAGTCCCTTCTGACCTGTGACATGTGACATAAATATCCTTGGAAACTTGACCTGCAAGCCCCTTAATACTGCCATACCGCCACCCCTGTACCCGTTGCCTTCCGCTCGTCTTAGCACAAACAGCAGTCCTCCCTGACGGATCCCGAGAAGCGGGAGGCCTTCAGCAAGGGCATGGCGCGGTACTACGAGCATGTGCGGGTCTGTCCGACCTGCTTCCAGATCTACACCACCCTGGACTGGGCGCGAGGTGTGCTCGGGGTCGCAGACACTTACGGTGGCCTGGGCAGCGACAAGTTGCCCCTTCCTGAAAGGAGCAGCATCACTCCGTCCAAATCCGGATCGGTTTCTGGTTCGCTTCTCAGCAGCAAAGTCACATCGATCGGCCCTGCTGCTGACGGTACGATATCGACCTCATCCTTGCCCGACGTGGGGAGGCGTGCTCCCAAAGACGGGCCGAGCATGGCCCAGTCCCGCTCAGTCGCCGCCCTCCCTGGAAGTATTGGAGGGGACAGAGATCGAGGCGGGAGAGCCGGAGGGGCAGGGGGAGCAGCAGTGGCTGCCCTCCACCCGAAGGATTCTCGTTCAGGTGAACGCGCGGCTGGGCTTCAAAAATGCGCCTATTCCCGTTCCACATTTTCTATGGCGAGTGTTGGGTTCCTTAGGCCGGTGACGGCGATGCGGTGCAGTACGAGTGATTGGTTCTCCTGCATGGAGGAATATCATCCTTACGTTCTTTACGTGCTCTAGGTTCTCCGAATGCTGACGAATATTCAAGGAGCGTGGGCGGTGGCGGAGGCACCGTATCAACACTGGAGGAGTCCGAACCACGGGCGGGTGGATCAGCCAGCCGGAAAAGGAAAACGTGGAAGGACTACGTGCGAGAGAAGGAGGAAGAGGAGGTGAGGGCGAAGGAGCGGGCCGCGAAGGGCGGTCACGGCCAGGGACAGAGCACGGCGGCGAAGTTCAATGAACTTGACGGTTACTTGCGACAGGGCACCGAGTCTCTGATCGAGCGGCAGTCCAAGCGGCGGATAGCGCGGACCAAATCTCGATTAGAGAAGTTGAGGTCTAGTCTAGCGGAGGAGGGGACGAGCGAGGGCGATAGCAAAGATGCGGCGGCGAATCTATACCGTGGGAGAGTCCTGGTGGCGTGCGGTCAGGATGAGCACTGTGAGGCCGCCAAGAAAATCCTGGAGGATGCGTTTTTCGACGTCACTGTGGCACTGGACTGCAGAGAGGCGCACAACGTGTTTCTTTCCGAGGACGGAAAATTCGATTGTGTGTTGTTAGACCGTGTGTTGCCGCTCGGGAGTGCATTTGAACTTGCGTCAGTGGTCCGGGAATTCGAGAAGAAATTGCGACAGAAGGCTGCTGCACAGGCCGCTGCGATGGGAAAGGGCGTGCAACCTCCGACAAAGAGGATCCCTATCATCTGCTATACTTCACAGACCTCAACCGAGGACTTGAGGCTGTATATGCAGTCAGACATTGACGGCTGTGTGTCCTATCCGGTGGAGCAGAAATCTCTTCTAAACACGGTCCGCGCGGCCATACCCCGTCACTTGGCACAGCTCGTCCCGGACCCTGTCGTCAAGAGCGAAGAAGTGAGGCGGTATCAGCAGGGGCCGCTCGGAGCCCTCGAAGGAAGCCTGGACTCGGCCTCGCTGGCCGCTAATCAACTCTCGTTATCAGCGAGTATGAGTGAGGCAGGCTCGTCATCGGGTGTGGTCCAAATCGACCCCGACACTCGAGTCTCGTACACCGTCATGGACGCTGTGGGGAGGGCGCACAGGGAAGCGAAGGAATTCGGTGTTCCGTACTTCAACTTGGTCATATGTCACGATTTGTTCGACACATCTGAGCGCCTGAAGATCTTCTTTAAGCCGATCGTCGAGAAGTACCTGGGCCTGCAAGTATTGCTGTGGAATTATCCGGGACAAGCCTTTACTGAGTGGCGCAGCGAGCAGTTGTTGACTAGCGAGTACCACGCGATGTGTTTGAACGAATTGTTGGGCCAAGTGGGGTCCCGTGGGTCGAAGGAGTTTGACAGCTCTAAACCATTCTATGTCCTGGGATACGGGTTCGGTGCCAATATTGCTACTTTCTATATGACGCATTATCGAGTTCCGAATGTGCGGGGATTACTGCTGGTCAACGGCTGGTCGTTTGTAGACAGCAACCTGGCCGCCGCCCTCCACGATTGTATAAATGTATTCCAATGCACCCCATCCGCCCGGCCGGACCTGCCCGTCTACTTCTTTTCGCGGTTTCTCTTCTCGAAGGAGTACTTGGCCAAGGTCTCGGTCCCGCTGGCATTGAATCTCTATACCGCGGTATACAACCCCATCTCGCTGGCGGGACGGGTCAGTCTGTGTAAAGGGGCGCTCGCCTCCCTGGACCTGCGACCGTTACTGGGAGAAATAGAGGTGCCGCTTATTTGCATCCATTCCACACAAGATGCTTTAGCAAGGTCGCTTCATGCAGAGCCGTTCGCTACTCTCAGAGCGGGAGAGGTCCGGAGCATATATCAAGCGCTACAGGATCCAGACAAGACTTGTGTCATATGGGTGAAGTCAGGTCACGAGATTTTCCAAGAATGCCGCAAGCAGACCTTCACACTTATCGAGCAGATCTTGGTTGGATTTCATGAAAAGAACGACGTGTCCTTCCCGGGCAAGGCTGTGATCGACCCTTCTGGTCTTCGACAAGGCACACTATTAACCGGTGAACCACGTCAGGAGAGTCTACGCAGTTACCTTGGAGAGCCGTCTAAATCCAATTTAATAGAAGACAAATTTATCGATAACATTCTGGATTCTCTGCATCGCACGGAGCCGCTCAACAGGTCCGACAGTCCCTCGTCGGCCAGCACGCGTCGGCGAACGGTTACTGCGATGGCGGACTCGAAAGTCTACCCAAATGGAGGGCTCATGCAGGTAGACGATTCCAAGGAAACCGATTTTGTATTTACCACTACCGGAAATCAAGACCAACACCAGTCCAGCTGGTCGCAATTCTCACAGAAGGCGGCAGTTGCAGGTACTGTAGCGTTAGAGGTGGCAAAGAAAACGTACGAGTCCCAAGAGGTAGGCGGGAAAACTGTGAAGCGACGCGGTGGACCTCGTCGGAATGAAGGTTCTGTGTCTATCGTCATCGATCCAAACACGGTTGCATTTGA
>VKHC01000025.1:0-27238 GCA_015143735.1 Synura sp. LO234KE | reverse complement strand
TTCTCCTCCGAAAGTATGGCAACGAAGTAGTTTTTAAACGTGTTTTGGAGCATCCACTTACCAAACTCCGTACGAAATTTTGCATACTTTTTAGGAATACTTTAGTATTTAGAAAGTATGCCGTAAAAGTACCGCACTTTGTTAGGAAAACTACCCATGCATTTGTTAGAGTTTACTTCAGTGCCCGAAACGGCGTTCCCCTCTCTGCTACTATCGGAATCCTCGTTGCTCTCTTTGTGATACGTTCTTATTGGCGGACCGACGTGCGCACTTCTGCCACTGTTTTTTCCGTCCATGGTGGCGCCGGGGGATCTTCATAATGGGAATTAACTTTCTGCTCGCTCCTGGCTCATCAACTGGTGGGCGGCGGTGTAGACACCCGGAGCCCCCCACTCGGTCACGGGACTTGCCAGTTGGTTCATGTGGATTTTTTTGGGCCCGACTTTGTTTCACTTTCGGGTAAAAACTAGCTATGCCTTTTGCCTCACCCGAATTAACTATAAAAAGATTTTCAGGAAAACACTGTAGACCCCAACTTTTACCATTTTTCCCTTTAATTTCGCTCCGCCCCTCTACGTTAGCACACCACGAAAGGACTTAGTATTATGATTCGCTATATTGTATCAATCTGATCGAATGTGGTGCTCAATACGGAATACATATACTCCTATTAAAAAGCAAGAGATGAAAAACGCCTTGTTAACAGTTACTTTATTTATTGATTAAATTGGCCAAGAATGGGAAACCAAAAATGCGAGCCGAAAAATTATTTATTCTAACGGTATATAGACCGAATCATTGGCGAGGAAGAAAAGATGCGCTAAGCTCGGACAAAACAACAGTACATCTGAAGGAGGCTATGCTGCGAATCCTCGCTTGCACCAGAACGCGACCAAGTCCGAGGTCACTGGCAGCAATCCCAGCCGCTCTCTAAACCAAGTTCCAACACCTTCACCTTCACAGCAGTACATTCCCTATCATCACCTGAATCTAATAAGTTTCGCACTAGAAATTCAGCACCCAATACCAAACTGAGACTGTTGGAGCCACAAGCCCACTTTGTGCTGACTAGATGAGTCCCACTCGCGAATCGTTCGTCGACGAAATTCCTTCGAACGCCAGGTCACAGGTCGTCACCGTTACATTACTGCGGCGCATCTCCTCGAGGAATTCATTCGAAGGAACTTCAAAGCCGGTAACAGGAGACGTGCCTGTAACGAAGTCATAAGTCACGGATGAGTCTACGGTGACGAGAAGCGGACAATGGACCGAGTCCGTGACAAGCTGCCCATCTCACCGTCATGTAGTAGGTGCAGTCTAGAGAAGGGAATCTCCTTCTCTCTCCAGTCCTTCAAGATATCCTCTACCGTCCATCTAACACAATGTGAGAGCGCCTGGCCGCATACCACGAGCTGAGAGGACACAAGTGGTGGAAAATATGGGCAAATACAGTAGGGTGAGGTTTGAAGAATTGCATATTTATGGGAAATAAAGTGGTGATAATATGACAGTAACGGTAGAATGACTTTGCAACTCATCCATACCCCAATATTTGGCGTTATTCGTGTTGTTTAGAAAGAGTATATCATGA
This sequence comes from Synura sp. LO234KE, assembly GCA_015143735.1. Lineage (NCBI taxonomy): Eukaryota > Synurophyceae > Synurales > Mallomonadaceae > Synura > Synura sp. LO234KE. The sequence goes on along the minus strand of VKHC01000025.1, from coordinate 25,647 downwards.
TTGGATGAGCAAATTTCATTCTGCTACGTCATCTTATAATTCCAGTCAAACATCGCTGAGGACGAGAATATCTCCCGGTGAGCAATTGTTCCTTTCGTAAGGGACTTTAAAGGTGATACTCGCGCCAAATTAACATTTATTAGAACTTTCGTAAAATATTTAAACTGCATTACTGAAAAAGCTGTTTCTGGTGTGAAAGAGACTGTGGTGAAGACTTCACAGATTTCCCTCGACTGGATCGGCAATCATCCCCAACGTCATCTTCACAGATGACTGCGCTAAGGTTGCGTAACCCATCAAATTGATATGACGAAGCAAAGCAATACCGATATTCACGTTGGCATTGCAAGTTATTCTACATGGTCATTCACCTTTACCACGGGGGACACATCCAACACTAAATGTTCGCCAACAAATGCTCATTCTAGTGCACCTGTCCTCACCCGATCGCAATCGCTGAGTTTGGCCAGTAGCTTGTAGTTGCGTTGAGTCTCCGGGTCCGTGTCGATCGGCACCTCGGCCTCAATGGCGCTGTAGAACTCTGTGTAGCAATTCATCCCTTTGTACACGAACTGGACCGTCTTATGCGTCTGCTTAGTCCACTCTTGCACCTCGTTGAAAATGTTCTGCACCACCGAGTGTCCGACTGTACCGATCTAGGCATAGCAGTAGACAGAGGGAGGAGAGAGAGAAGACGATTACTTGGGCTATTATCGCGGACGGGAATTGGTCCAGCTAGCTAGGTAGGGTGTTGTACGGAATATTTATTGAGTTGACAACATAGTGAATTGTCATTGATTATAACGGAACTTCGCCTATTCGACGAGCGTAGCCCACAGCACTGCCTGACTCAATCGACAGATACGTGAAATATCGAAGTATGCACGCTGAAGTATGGACCATTGGTGTTTCCGGAACTACGGATTTAATATGAAAATGTAGTGGACAGAAATCAGAAGTCACGGGCTACGAGCTGGGTTTCCCATCCGCGTTAATTACCAGGCAGTGGTCCGGCCAAATACACAATTTAAATTTGCCTTTCTTCTCTAATTTCTGTGTGTAGGAAACGGCGTATTCCTGACAGAGGAAGAGAAGAAGAAAGGTAACGTAACTAAGATATTGTTAATTCCTAGTATGAGAAGTAGGGATAATGTGTCCTAAGAACCTTGAGGCTGATATCAACTGGAAGCCATTCACCGCTTTCTACCTCCTGGCTCGTAATATTCTGAAAATTGTGCGGTTCATCACCTCGCGATGATTGATCTGGTTTCGAATTATTCTTCCGTATAGAAGCTTCAGCTGCAATTATGTTACCATTATTCTTGCCTCTTCTCCAGAACGATTTGTGAGCAATATGATTAATCTGTAAATTGGCTAAAAGAGTAAGCATCTACAGGAATATTGGCAATAAATCAACTTCTCACGTGATGAGAGTCCAATGTCACGAAAATTTCCTCGATCCGATTGACATTATCTCTGATATGCTGATGAGACAGGAGTAATTCGATGTAATAATTCATCCCACCTTATCATTTGTGAAATTCGGTCGCTGTCTTTTTCCGCACCAGGTACCTGTTTTTATCTCAAATCAATATTATAAAATAGGTGTAGTGATTCGCACCGCCAGCGATCCGTTAGGCGGATGAAAGTCGAATTGTGGATCAATAATCAAAAGAATAACTTTCTCAGGCTTTATTTCGGGAGGAACAAACTCATCTCGTTCTTTTGTCTATGCGTTGAGAAAAATACTTAGCGATCGAAATAAACAATTTCATATTTACTGATATGGGAAATTACCTCCAGTAAGAAGTTCTCATGTTGAGTGTTCGGTTTATCTTCTATATTTAGGGCTACATCATCATTTATACTCTCGCCCACATGTATTAGCTTTAGCAATTTATTTGGCGGAGAATCGGTGTCTTCCGTAAATTCCATTTTCCCTTGGTACAAGTGTGCGACTAAAAAACTTGCAGGAAAATAAACAAAAATAACCGTTTCACTGCAGTTGTGGATAGAATAAATTTTAAATCATGAGGCGAATGAGTAATTTGATCCACCCTGTTGAGGAAATTCTTGATTATCAAGAAACCAATAATATTGAGAGCACTTATAAGGATGAAAGGAATGTTACGTCGCCCCAAAAATCAGCGAGCCGAAAAGTTTTGCAGTTGAATGATTGGGAGAGATCAACAAAAGTGAATGAATTTCTGCTCAAATATCAGGCAAAGCAGCACGCCAGCGAAGATTTATTTAAAATCGTGCAGAAAGACAATCTCCATGGATTGAAGGAATATCTTTCTAGAGGTGTTTCTCCGACAAGGGATGCAGTAAGTATTCGCGAACGTTCTTCTGTAAAGTTAGCAGCAATCAACTGCAGAGAACCTAAGGATTTTTTGAAAATTACTGATTGTGTAGGCTATAACGTAGTTCATGTGGCCTATTTGATGCAGAAATATGAAATTGGGAGATGGTTAGTTGAAAATTTCCCCGATGATGCCATTCGGCCATGTTCTCACATTTGTTGCGAGTCTGTTTTAGAGCTTGCTAGAAAAGAACGTCTAGAGATATTCGAATCAGATATGCCTTATACCGGGCAGAATATATTGCATTTAACAATCATTCAAAAAAATCACGTGGAAACCAGGTGGCTGCTAGACTTTTATACAAAGCACAAGCACAGCGTTAAAAACGGATTGGATAGACTTCTTCTAGGCAATGTCACCGGAAAATTTTTCTCAAATCGAAATGGTGCATTTTACTACGGTTGTTTCCCTTTACACTTCGCAGTGTGCTCGAATGACACGCGTATGTTTGACCTGATACTAGCCTATACCTCATCTTTAGATGAAGAGAAAGACGTTAATACTCATGGGAATGGGAAAGAAGATAGAGGCAATGTGAAACAAATCGACGGTGATGGTAATAATGGTCGCAACAAAGAGTCTAAGGCAGTCCGGAGCAACCTCGGCACTAGTGTCATATTTATGAGAGATCGGGATGGCAACAACTGTCTGCACTTAGCTGTTATTCACCAGTTGAAAGGAATGTACACCCATATCAAAGCACGAGCTGAGCGAATATTAGAGAAGCAGATCCTAATCGCGTACACAAACAACTTCTTAAAAGAAAGCCCTCAGAAGTTGTTTGACCTCCCGCCTTTGCCGGGATACAACGCGCGGAAACATGACGGGTCACATTCGGAAAAGGATAGCAGTGCTCAGGATCTTGATAACGGTTTTCGCACTGGGTATGCGCCACGGGAGCGGAAACTCCGCAACCCAGAGGTGAAGTCCCGCCGCGACGTGCAGTTTGATAAATGGCTGAAGGAGGAGACATTTCGGAAGCTGGAGGAGCGCCTGTTGTTAGTTCTGAATGAAGACTTCCACAGTCCATTGACGTTATGTGCGGCTGGATTAAAGGATTCTAAAGGTACAGAGGAAGAGGGAAAGAAGGCGTCGGATATGCTGAGCTTCCTGTTGTCCGAGCTCAAGTCCTTTCGGTGGCAGTACGGTCCCATCCGCTGTTCACTGATATATCTAGAAGGAATCATGCTCCCTCACAACTACAAGAGGTACCGCTACGGTACATCGAAGCCCTTGCCAGAGGGAGGTCAGAAGCAGTTACGCGGGGCGATTGAATGGATCTGCATCAAAGACGACCAGATGTCTATTTTAACGCCCGAGATTAAGAAACTTATTGAGGCCAAATGGAATGGCTTTGGATCCCCTATCTTTCAGTTCCGGGCTCGTGTTCACGCCTTTATGACAGTCCTCATAACAGCCATGGCCTGTCTAGTTAACGAGACTCCCAACCCGAAGTGGAGGTACCCCTCGGAGCTCTTCGTCACTGTACTGTACCCCGTGGTGGCGGCGATGATGATATTATATTTAGTGACTGAGAGTCCTAGCTTTTTCCGGCTGGGCACTGCTTACTGGGGCTTCCGCTCGAATGTGATGCGAGGGGCGGCGAAGTTCGATAAATTGACATTAACATCGGTATTTTTTTCCCTTGTGGTGGTGATGGTTCGGAAGTACATATCTCTGCGAATAAATGGGCTACGAGAATACCGGACGTACTACCCGACGGGCACGCCATCTGCTGCTCCGACGTCTGCCTCATCTGCACACCACCATCAGAACAGTGTGGAAAATGGGATCTATTACCCGCCACATATTCCGTATATTCCATTGGAAGACCCCACTATCAAGTTATTTATGGCCATTGCCAGTGTGTCCACTTGGGTCTACTTCTTCTATTTCGCTATGGGCTTCGACGATTCGGGGCCATTCGTCCTCTCCATCTACCGAATTATGACCAGAGACATACCTTACTTCCTGCAATTCTTCCTAGTAATTGTCGTAGCCTTTGCAACTGCCTTATCGATGCTTGTGAATAACGGAAATTACCATATAGGCTGGGGCTTCTGGACACTTCTTGTTTCCATTTGGGAACTGATCAAAACCACAGTGAATGTTCCCGTCTCTGACCCGATACTGGACCCCTCCGTGGTGCCTGTGGATCTGGCTTGGGTATACGACGTCGTGAGCACAACATACAGTGTGGTGGCTAATCTAATGATGTTAAATCTGCTTATCGCAATCATCAATAATACCTATGCTGGCCTGTTAGAAAACGGCCGCGGCCTGCTCCTGATAGAGAAGTACAATATAATGTGTGGTATGGAACAGACGTTAATTGCCTTAGAAAGGAGCTTCCCATTCAAGTATGTGACTCGGTACTTGAACTTCAACTCGGCTGACATAGCGGCTAAGTTTGCCATACGACTGCAGGAAGAAGGAAAGGTTTTCGTGGATGATCCTGGAAAGGCTGCAGGGACAGCGCCGTCGTCAGATGTTGTAACGAATGTGGAAGGAGAGGGGGAGGTCTTAGAGGACACGTTTGCGTTTGAGTTCATCGACGTGGTGGAGCCGGAGGAAGAAGATACAAGTGATATCAAGAAAACCATAGCCGGTATGAAAGTACTCCTACTAATCATTGATCCGCAAATAGACTTTCATCCGGAAGGCGGCGCGCTCGGGTCAGCCGAATATCATCCTCAGGGGTCGTTGGCTGTCCCTGGAGCAAATGAAGACAGCCGGCGCATTCGGAAAATGATTGAGGAAAATGTGGACTACATCGACGATATTATTATAACGATGGATTCCCACTTCTCCACTCATATTGCCCACGCCATGTGCTGGAGGAAAGGTACAGCATGCTCTCCTGAGTCTCCTTGTGGCGATGCCTGTTTTGAAGATCCTAACCGCCGCTGCCTGCCTCCGCCCTTTACCGCCATATCTCACAAAGATATTGAAGAGGGACTTTGGATGCCAGTAGATCCAACCTATAAAGAATGGTGTTTGAAGTACACTAAAGAATTGGAGAAAAAGGAGAACTTGAAACTTACGATTTGGCCCGAGCATTGCATCATAGGCTCTGTGGGTCACGCGGTAACTCCTGATATAAACATAGCAGTTCAGAAATGGGCTAAGAAAACTAAATCATCAGTGCACTATGTGTTGAAAGGTCAGAATTGCCATACGGAAATGTACAGTGCGCTAATGGCTGAGGTTGAGGACGAGCGTGATCCACGCACATCGCTGAACACATCGCTACTCGCCCGCATCAATCTGGCCGATCGGGTTATTGTGTGTGGACAAGCGCTCTCTCACTGCGTGAACTACACGCTTCGAGATATTCTGAAGTACTCCGAGGTGGAGAAGAAGTCTATCTTTTTGTTGCGAGACGGTAGGCATCATCGTTGCACATTAGTTACATTTGACCCGCCTTATATCAGATTCCAAAGCGTTCTGAATATTTTTCATCCTTGCGATGTATATTTTACTACTTCAGTCGCTGACGATGTTTCTTACGGTTATGCTGCTCGTGTAGGCTGCAGTCCCGTATACGGCTTTGAGGATCTGGCGGTTACGATCACCAGGGAGGCGGAGGAAAAAGGTGTCAACATCACCACTTGCAGCGACGTGTTTATGTCGATCTATGAACATTTGCGACGCTCTCGCCCTTCGGCGGTTGCAGATAGTGGTGTGGTGAGTATCCCTGTGGAGGAAGAAATGAAAGATATCATATCATCTCGGCGATCATCGTTTGTTGGGGCCGCTCAAGAATTGTAATATCGTTGAAACTTGTTGATGTCGTATAAGGAACTAGTATTGTTACAATGACGGACTTCTTTGATTTCCAGTTTTAAATTTATGCTTACTAATAAGAATGAACATATTTAATCTTGATGTTTCCTATAAATACCACAACTACTAGTCACTACCAGCAAGAGGTATCAAACAGCATATTCTGACTGTTGTGCCTGCCAAAAAACATGCATCAGCAGGCTTTGGTGGATAGTAAGGAGGACGGAGAACGATTACGGACACAAAAAAGTGGAGGAGGAGGGCCATCCATGTAGCCTAAGAAATGTGCCCTCACCAGCACGTCGTCACACCACACAGCAAGTAGCTTGTTGGTGCTAATATTGGCAGTTCTCCAAAATACAGTACGACTAGTACAGCTAGCAAGGACCTTTTCATTCCGAGGCGCAAGACCGAGGCAGCTGGGGTCAACGCTGGCTGGAGGGAGGGCGGATAGTAGCTAGTACAGCTGCACCAGGAGGCTCCTGTCGAACGTGCTTGTCTAGCTAGCAGTAGTCTAGTTAGCGGAGGATGACTCTCCGAGCTTATAATAAGTTACTATTGAGACCTGTTTAGGGAGCGAATAATAGGAGTATATACGATATAACCTCGTATGCATACGTGTACCAAAATCCGCCGTACTATAGTGCGCGCACTTTAGGAACACTAAAGTAAACACAAAAAGTATACCGTATAGGAATACTATAGTAAAACTTAAAAATTTAAAGTGATACTTTGAGTTCTAAAGTATTACTAAGGTGCACCGCTAAAGTAAAACGTATTTTTTTAAGTTTTCCTATAGTAGCACACGGAAGTACCGCTAAAGTTTCACTAAAGTACAAGAAACTTTAGCCGTCACGAGATAGGACTTTAGGAAGTCTTAAAGTAAAACTTTAGCGCACTGTAGACGGTGCTTTAACTGTACTTTAGGAATACTTTAACGGACACTAGTGTCCAAATTTTGGTACACAGATTTGTAGTTGGTGGGGACTTGACTATTTCTCCGGTTAGAGCGCCTGCTATGAATCTTACCGGTACCGCGAGGACTCATCTCTCCTTCTTTCGAGTTCTTAAATGAATTATTGAGCGTTGAGCGAACCTCGTAGTGATTGCAGTCAATTACTACTAACAACTGTTCACGCGAACGCCCGTCGGTAGCTGTTTTCAAGTTTCAAGTGTCATCATGAGGACTCGGTGAGACTTCACTGATTATTGGGACGAAGAGGAGAAAGAACTTATTGCAAAATAATTATTTCAACGAAATTCCATTGATAGCGTAAGCCCGACGAGGGCCGGCTGACCATTCGTCGTTGTTTGCTTCTGGCGCTTCCTTAACTAGTGAATCGTGAGTTCGTGAAAAAAATCCGCGTTAGTAATTATGTGCAAAACACTTGGGACACTCCTGCAAGGTGGATCTTAGATACAGCAGTGATTCACTGTGAAAATCGAACTTCCGTTACTCGGTTCAAATATCAACCTGCGAACAGCACCTCTAACGAATTTGGAACTGATCCGACTACTCAATGACAATCAGTAACTACATTCTGACTTCCTAAATGACCGACGACTCCGAATGAATCGAGTTGAAAATCTATCAACTTTCAGTGTCGGCTTATCAGATACTAAAACGGGATCCTTTGTTCTGGGACGAGGTGTCGAAAATCGAGCCACTCGTCTGCTCACCGCTTCGAAAATCGATGTTTGCAAGTGTCTTACCTTACACTTCTGGTATTGCAAGATCTTTAGCACTCTTCGATCCGTAAGGTTGTGAATTGATGGATCAAGGGCTTCCTGTTCTTCCTCTCCCTACGCAGTCGTGTCAAAAACCTTATCTTGATAACACTTCGTCAAATTGGTTTTGGAGATCGGTCGATATTGCCTGCATTTCCCCCATCAATAATTTTTTTTTACAGACTTCTTCTAGAGTAGCTAGAAAACTTGATAATTGAGGTGATGTCGGACCGATTAATCGCGACACAAGAAAGGAGGGGAACAGGCAGCGGGACCTCTTGGAAGAAGGCGCTCGTGCAGCCTGGGGCTCTAGAAAAAGTTGCTTGGTTCTAGCACATGTTTTTTCGCCATTCTATACAGCTTCGCGTATCCCACTTCTCTCCAGCGGTCACACAACTCCTCTGGCGCCTGCACATCCTCTCGCAATGGCGCAGCTGCGGTTTCCGTCATCGTACACGCTACGGCGGAGTGGTCGAAGGAGGACTGTCGGTCGGACGCATTGCTCGTTACGCATCCACTCGAATCGCCAAACGCATCAGGTCTTACATGATCTGGAGTCGCATCAGCCCCGCTTGTGCGGGTCAAAGAGCTTGTATCGCACGAATCCTTCTCGAAGCTATTTACATTTTCGGCTTGGCTCGAATTCCCTGCTTTTCGTTTCCCAAGTGTGTAGGGATAGTCTGCTCCAGTCGGTCGACTACCATCGACTACCTCAACGTCTGGTATGTAAACAGATGGAAGTAAATCGAGTACACTCTTGAATAACATATATCTGGAGTAGGAGGACACCAACTGCTCGTCTGTGCTTCCGTCCGAACCGACTGTTTCGCCAACTGTAGGATATGATATTTTACCATCCAGAACTCTGTCGTGATATAGGCTAGCAATATCATCTTGCGTCATGGGACATGGCCTAGCGGCAGGGCACAGGGGTAGAACACCTTTCTCGGCCGACGAGGTGCGGCTTGGAAGGTCAGTAGGCTTCTCGCTCTTATTTGGAGCGATCACGAGGCCGGTGGAACTATCAAGGATTTCAGCAGCAGTGCAGCCGAGGGACCAAATCATGCTCCTTCGCTCTGAGAACCGAGCGCCCGCATGATCGCCCTCTGTTGCAATGCTGCCTTTATCGAACTTTACACTGGTGCACAGCATAGCAGGATGGTGGGTACTAAATATAGCAGGTTCAGTTAAATTTGAAGGAAATTTAAAGGAGGGAAGTCGACAGCAAAATGCGCGCTCACAGTGAACTTCGCTAAATTTCCTTCCAATCGTAAAAGTCGATACGTAAATAGGCTGACAGAAGTGAGAGAGTAGAGCTGATTGCACTCCTACAGTATTCCAAAGGAGGATTTTATCGCTACAGCTCAGATATAGCCCCAACTTGTTTCGATAATCTGTTAGTCCTACGGGAACATTTAAATTAGAGTCTAAACTCTTTTTGGAGCCAGGAGCTATTGATTCATCAAATTTAAGGAGTAGAGCTATTTGGCCCTCCTTTCGTGCGGAAATGTGACAACATGCGTGCGGAACGACTCTAGGATATTCATGATGCTTTAATGTGGAGTACAACTTTGGTCGCTTAGACTTTGCCCACTTTTTAATCGTAGCGTTTCCGCATGGCTGGGAACTGCAATAGAAATGAACACTAATTCCATCCCGGAGACGTAAAACGCCGTCAAGTGAATTCTTGACAAAAATAGTTTCTTCTTCAGTATCGCCTGCTTTACAATTGCGGATTTGTTTTACTAAATATCGACGAAACCCACGTTTAGCCAATATCTCTGCATGCTGATCACGAACAAGAAAATAATTACGTTGCCCCTTCAAATTCTTGCTGAGAACATATTTTGTACCCATTCCAATCGAAACTACTTCTGGTCTATTATTTCCATTTTGCACGAGAAATGCCGCCATCACCGTTTGGGTAATGCTCGTTTTCAATTCCGGTGGGCACCACAGCAAAAATGCATCAAGGGAAACTTCGGCAACAACGTTAGCAAAGAGACAGGAATGAGATCGGTTAGATTCTGCTGATCTAACTGATGCCGACGACATCTCCCATAACAAAATTACATTACATACAGTTAAAAATAATAAAGTGAGTTCACTCAAATTATGCATACAGTACGTGTTCCGCGAAGTCAAAAATTCTGCTGAAGGGTTTATACACGGGTACAGGAAATTTGTCTTGGTAAAAGCATTAAACACGGCTGATAACCAAAAGAAGGACACTTTCGCTGGGTTTGCAATGCTGCTGATACGAGTTCTCTTCCTAACCAATGACTATTGGATGGTGGATTCAGTGCTGGTGCCACGTGGATTGTCACAGTATTGACTAGCTGGCTGCGGATTAGGGGGCGACTTGAGTTTCTAACCATGAAATTCGAAGCTTGCATGCGTCTTACATAGGGACGTATGGGGACTAAACGATATCTTGTTACACTTTCTCCTCCCTTTGTGTCAATTTGCTAATAATGTTTTCTTCAAGTTACTACGTAGATATGCTCTAATGATAATTGTTTTACATTGTTTTATTGCTGATTCAAAAATTGCAGCTTAGATTCTAAATAAGTAAACAGTAGGTTAGTAGAATATTCAAAAAATTGCTGTGTGGCCATGATGTTGAATTTTCGATAACTCAAATTGTGGTAAGAATGTTTCGAATATCATCAATATATCCATGGGATAATAAGCCCATGGAGGAGAAAGTGAACCCTTCATTCTATCAGCGTGCTGGTCTATCTAAATTTGCTCGCATATTTTCAAAAAGCGATGGCTGCAATACGAGAGCAACTTCGCTGAGAAGCGCCCCTTCTTCATGTTGGAATGATAGAAGACTATTCAGAGTGCCTTGGGAAGACATTCCTGCTCCCGCGTTGTCTGCGAAATCTAATTTTGATATATCTAATATAAGTGATGTGAGGCATTTGGTGGACGGGAGTAACAGTGGATTATATATCGGATATTACAAGGACAACGATGTCGTCATAAAAATGGTCAAACCGAAAAAATCCAGTAGTGAATCCATATTAAAAGAGTTTGAGGATGAGTTTGAAATTCTTAGAAGAGTGAGACACCCAAATATTATTAAAGTGATTGGAAAAGGTGATTCTCCGCGAACGTTTGTTGTCTTGGAATGGCTTGGAGGTGGCGACCTTGCGACTATGGCTCGAGATCTAACGGGAACTCGAAACCGCCCCCTTCGTAATTTTATTCCTTTAAGGCTATTGCGATATCTTCAAAACTTAGGTGGTGCAATCCACTACCTCCACGAGGAATTTCATCCGAATGCGTGCATTATTCATAGAGATCTTAAACCTGAAAATGTTGGCTTTACAGAGAATGGAAAACTGAAGTTGTTGGATTTCGGACTGAGTACTTGTGTCAAGAAGCGCTCATTTTCGACAGAGGTATACAACATGACAGGGTATACGGGAAGTCCAAGATACATGGCACCAGAAGTCTTCTTACACAAACCTTATAACGAGAAAGTAGATGTCTATAGCTTCGGCATTATGACTTGGGAGATTGTCTCTTCTAAGGTCGCGTTTGAAGGTTTCTCTCTATCTGAATTCAGAGACCGAATCATAACCAATGGTGAACGGCCTCCTATCGACCCGCGGTGGCCGCCTGCTTTCCAGAGTCTATTGCAGTCATGTTGGAATACTGATTACGAGGCTAGACCTTCTTTTGCGCAGATCCTAGTGGTGTTAGAGGACCTCGTCCCATTCACCACTTCTCACTCTGTCGTTGACATGTCCGTTATTCTCGCGAGCCTCACTGGAAAATCCCTTAAGCAGGTGTTTACATGATCTTCATATATTTATGCACATGCGCGTGTTGTGAGTCGGTTGCTCTTGCGGTCTCAATCAGTCCGAATAGTTTATCTCATTTCGCGCAGTTTATCCGAAAAGGATTATCTGGCAGGAATCTTTTCCTGGCGGGGAATTCATCCAATTACTGTGGATTCCCTGCATTTCAACTGAGAGCATTTTAGAAGCGCTGTTTATTCTCGTCTTTGTGGTCGTAGTTTTCCTAGTTGAGCTTTGATTCCCTTCTTTTTCTATCACGTGCTTTTATGATTTGTGTGGATAAAGGAGTGGAGAGGGAAATCGAAGTGGCGAACCACATTTATCAGGAAGGAGGGCTCGATTCTTTTTTAAATTGATTTCTTTATTTTTTTAACGATATGTGCCTTTGCATTATTCCTTGCAGTACTAGTAATCTATAAGCGGTAGTGTAGAAGTTTACGAGGTGGTTGGAATGATTCGTGACCTCCTGCGAGGATAGGAGGAGTAGCTAAAAGAAACAAATCAAAACTGGCTGACTTGGGCAGTTTGTGTCGAATTCTATCATTCAAGTAAGAACCAATACAAGAATGGCCGCCCGTGAGCATATCGACGACTACTAGTGGTACCAACATGATATCCTTGCTTGCAACTAGTACGCCCACTTTTATCGTGGTACCGTTTCATTTTCCTTCCTCTCCTCCTTCCACAAGCACGAAAAGGATGGTTTAGGAAATTGATTCGTCGCATAATCTGTCAGCTGAAAGTATACCACGGTTCTCGTCTTCGTCGTACAGCCAAGCAAGAAGTGCGGTCTTTTATAGCTATCTTACAGACCAAACTTAGATCGAAGTGAGGGCGGTCTGAATGATGGTACTTTTATTCCTCTTGTTGTTGCCTGCACGAGGATTTCTTGCGCCAGGTGCTTTTGGTTGTACTAACTATACTGGTGTATTGGGGCAGGAGTAGTACCAGGTGTATATAGCCTCATCAAAGTATGTCGATATAGGATGGTGTGTACATGGTATCCTACCGTTCTTATTACATACACGCACTATTTCAAGCACGTCAATTTTTCGTCGCATAGCGCAATTTTTATGTCCACATTTGAGAGAGTTCTCTATACCATGTCACCAGAAGCAAATAATCTAACCCTTAAAAGCAACGCAATTGAACAAAAGTTGCGCTTATTTCAGAAGCATAGTATTTCATGCCACCACATGCATAAACCAATCAACGCGGTGATCGCATAAATAGAACAGTGTAAGTATGCTTGTCCAATGAAGCTGTCATCCCCATAATTTCTACTTCCTTTCAGTCTACCATTTCATCGATTAAAACATATCCTAGGGGATGTATTCTACACTCAACTACCAGGCTCAAACGCTACCACTGGCACGGACGACGACGCGCGTTTTAACCGTCTCTGAAGTGTCTCATCGACCTCCACGAACTTCTCCCTGAGACTTCGCCCATAAGCGTACCTCTCATACGTACGGAGGGACATCACGTGATATCGACCAACATGTCTCGAAGAGTCGTCTGTGAAGTAGAAGGGTACGACCAAGTGTAACCGCCCCGCTTGGGTGACCTCCTGTGTGAATGAAAATATCAGGATTGCAAAAACGAGAACGCGAATAAGAGTTGAACCGCAAATCTCCCTTATCCAGTCGCACCTACCTGACATGCTATGCCCTGCACTCGAATTCGGTCCGTGTCCTGAGCTTGTCGGAGACGTGACAAGAAGACCGTCAACTGCGAGAGATTCATCACCAACACGATGCCGTCCAGACAATAATGGGACTCTGCGTCAGAGTTGACCCCGCCCACGGTTTCATTCTGCTCATCCTGGTAGTGGCTGCTATCTCCATCCCCAGCAGACTGAATACGAACTTCCTCATTATTCACCAGGCCAGTATCCGAGACAACATCTAAGATTGTTCTTTGTTCGTGTTCTGTTACGGAGACCGGACTCTCCTTTTGTGCCAGTCCATCCTGGACCACAGCGCCATCCACACAGTCCTGTGTTGAGCCTGGGTAAACATCGAGGAATTCGAAGTATAGATCGTCTGTAGCAGACAATTCTATTTTATCCACGACCGCGCCATCCTCGTCAGGCGAACACAGCTGGATCAAGAGGGACTGGAAACTGGCGCGTATACGGTAAGCCTGGGCGTATAGCTCAGCGAGTGAGGCGCCAAGATCTCGCTGCAGTCTCCCGCCTCGCCTCGCCTCTTCCACGAAATATGCCATATTCTCGTCAGTCAAAATCGCGCTGAAGTCTTCACATTTGTCCTCCTGGGAGTCCTCCTCACGTCCAGGACTGTGCTCCAGTGACGGCGATGCAGGAAAAGACATAAAGTCTCCTGCCACTGCGTCTGCATAACCGTACATTTTGTCCGACAGATTGTACTCGGCGGCAGCCATCTCCAAGGGTGACAAATGTAAAGGTGATGCGCCCATAGACAGAGACCCATGTCTCTTGCGGCCACTCGGTGGCTTAAGAGGACGGGCACTTATCGGCTTCAAGTTGAAGAAGGACAAGTCATTGACCCGGCTCTGCAACTCGTCCAGCTCAAATCGGGCATGGCTTATGCTTGCGCTTCGATGGCGCACGTGACTTGGACGAGGCAACGGTAGTGGCGCAGCTTGAGTGCTCTCTTGCTCTGAAGCTTCACCTCTGATTCCCGTTAACGTGCTCGAAGTGCTCGTCTTTGTGATAACTATCTCATAATCGTCGCCATCAAGTGCGGAGTTCCCTCTGCTCGAGTGAAAACTAAACCGCTCACTTACTAGAATAATATCGCTGCTTTTCGACCTCAATATATCCTCGTCTAATAAAAACGAATTCCTGTGCTTCTGTTTCTGAGGAAGTACTGAAGTGTTCGCGAGCGACAGACTAATTCGACGCTGGGTTTGTCCTCCTTGCTCTTGGTCCCGGGACACCGTCGGTCGAATGGACTCGTCATCTCTCGTGATCTCACCAGACTCCACCTCTCGAAGTGCCAAGCATTCACCTGGAGAATGAAAAATGGATTCGTTGCTCTTCACGTCCTCGATTTCTTTCTCCCTACAACTGTACTTCTGCGTCAGTTCTAATGCGCTCCAATTGTGTAAGTGATCCTTATTGTACTCTATTCCCACTTGAATGGACCGTAGCAATGTCTCACAGTGGGAATAGCTCCCCTGGCAATATAGAGCGATGGCGAAGGTATCTTTAGCCCCGTCTTCTACAGTGACCACCAGTAGGGTGCTCCTCGACTGAATGCGGAGACAATTGGAGTAAACCTCTACTTTCCCAGGACAGTAGGTGGAGGCCGTGTTGGCAACGAAACAGTAGAGCGCCGGGAAGTATCCGGGAGGGAATCCTTGTCGAAGAGGGGATCGCAGAGAGAACAGCATGAGGTGCTCGCTCCTCCAGGGCGACGTCTCGAAGTGCACCAACGCGGACAATGTCACGTCGGGCAGCGCGTTGGAGCAGAGCGATGGGAAACAATAGAAATCTTTACGCGGATGAACACCGTCTTCAACAGCAACCTGTCTGCGTGTACTTTCGCTCGGTTGCATATCTTCAGTGAGGGTCCAGTCGTCTTGAGAGCAGTCGGGTCCAGTAGCACGGTAGACCGGGAAGCAATAGCCCATGTCGCAGAGCAGGGCGGGGACGGAGGCGAGCTCCGCTTCGGTTGACCGACTGTCCCGACAGCGGTGGAGAATGTCATAATAAGAGACGATAAACCCTGCCTCGATAGCGCCTGCAACAGGTGCATCGTCCTTGCAGTTATCACAACTGCGGGAGAGCACTCCCGGGATCACGGTGGAACTGACCCAGGAAGCATCAAATAGAATCCATGAATCTTTTCCTCCCTCACACAAGAACAACTCCCCAAAAGCTTGCAATCGAGACAGCACTCGGTCCAGCACTCCCATCCACACCTCTCGCAAACAATATTCAAAACTAAACTCCTCTTCCTTCTCCTCCTCTACTATCTTGGGCGTAACGGTTACAAGGCCTCGAGCCAAAGGCATGAAATGAATGTCGAAGAATTCCGACTTGCGCATGATTTTAGGCCATACGTGCGACAGTTCTCGAAGCCCGGTCATGATCGCATACATGGATAAGTGGGTGGAGTTGATCGTGGATGGGTGGTTAAACAATCCGCCAAAGGAAAGATGGAGGGAGCCACTAGAGTTCACATCCACAGATTTGACAGTGTCTAGGAATTCCAACTTACTATCGTACACCGGAGACTTCCAGATGCGCTGTAGTTCTATCAGCCCTGCCTTTATTCGCTTACACAATTGCACATTCGATTTATAGGCTAGCTTCCTAAAGTTGCAGACCGCCACGCACTTGGAGCCTTTCTGTGCGATGGATTCGACCACCCTCAGCCAGTAACGGTAATGAGCGATCGCCTCCTCAAATGTGGTTTGTTTGTTCGCCCTGAGATCCCACAGTGGGATGACCACGATGAAGACGGTGTTGGGGACGGTCAGGAAGGGCACCGAGCGCGCGAACGAATCCACGGACTCTCCCGGGAAGTCCACCACCGTCCATTTCTTGCCCCGGGCGCGCACAAAAGCCATATTCATGACGTGTCTCGGGGTGGTTGAAACTGTTAATCGTTCTCCACTGAGGGACCGTCTCAGTCGAGTGAAACCGCTGTGGCTCAGCGAGCTCACCACGCGGCCGAACAACGCGCTCTTGCCCGAGAGGGTGGGGCCGATCACATGAAACCGCCCAATATACGCGTACTTCTTATTCACGCGAAGCACACGAGCGGCCAGGCTCAGCAACACATACACGGACTCCAGGTATCTGTACACGTCGGGCACCTCATTGCCCATGCAGAGCTCCTTCACCACGGAGGGGTTGGCCGCCAGCAACACACTGACCACGTCTGCACGGGCTCTCCTCTTCAAGCAGTGGAACAGAGGGACGTACTCGCTTTTATTTCCTATCGAGGCCGCGGGAGGATAAGCAGAAAGAATAATGCGTAGAATCTCAGGAGTGATTGATTTAGAGGATGCCGCGACGTGAAGGGGCAGATCTCCTTTGTCATTCGCTCGTTTGAGTCCGTCGGGGTAGGCGCCTATCACCGCCCGGAGCAGTGCGATGGAACAGCAGCCTTTAGCCGCTTTGTGGATCGGCAAGTCCATACGATTGTCGGTCTCTTGTATGGCGAGTGGGCAGTAGTACAGCACGGCTTTGAAGGCATCCACGGAACAATTGTGGATCACACACAAGTGTACGGCCATTTGATCTAGACCATCCCTATCCCCTGCGGCCTTCGGATACGCAGCCAATAGAAGAGCAATCACATCGGCATCGCTGTTGGAAGAAATTGCTATTTGTAGAGGAAGCACGCCTGCTGAATTCAGAGTGCTCGATGCTTCTTGATAGCGCTTTAGAAGAACTTTGATAACTTTAGGACACGACGATGCGCCAGCAGCTAAATGCAATGGAAGGTCGCCTACATAGTTCTTCACGCGAACTGCATCTGGATATTTGGAGAGCAGGAAGCAGATTACATCAGGGGGGGATCCGTTACCACATGCAACGTGCAGTGGCAAGTCTCCTTCACTATTCCGTTCTTTCAAACAATTTTCGTTTTCTGTGGCGATTAGTTTGACGACTTCTAAACTGCATTTACTCTTAATAGCAACGTGTATAGCAAGATCGAAATCCAAGTTATGCACAGTGGACGATTCTGGATAAGCATTTAACAAAACTCGAATTACGTCTATATCTGCTTGCAATCCGAGCGCATGGAGTAACGGTATATTCCCGCTCTTATTAGGCAATCGAGCACCTTCCGGATAAATATCAATTAATGCCATTATTAAACGAATATCACCAGTACTGATGGCGGCGTGAATCGGCAACATTCCCTTAGCATTCCTTATGGTAGCCGCTATTGGATAAGCTTTTACCAACATCAGCGTAATTTCAATAACAGACTCCGATTCTATAGCCAAATGCAATGGGTATTCACCATTTGCAGTACGCATCTCAGGGCTCTTTGGGAAAGAATGAAGAATCGCCGAAACCACAGCAAGTTCTGATCTGTGTTTTATAGCTAGATTCAACGGACGAAGTCCTTGATAGTTTGAAGTTTTCAAGTTATCTGGAAAAGAAGCTAACAATGCCTTAACAACGTCAACGTCTGCGCCATTTTCTATTGCAATTTTCAGCAATCCAAAATCGACTATATTTGCCGAGATATACGCATCGGAGGAAAGTATTGGCTGAACAACTGCAATAGGAGCACTATTCAGGAGACATAAATGAATAGGAAGATATCCCTTGACGTTTCTTTCCACAGAATAACTTGGAAAGCTTTGTAATATAGCTAGGATCTTGTCCCAATCTTTCATAGAGAACATGGAAAAAAACAAGGATAATCTCTCAGATGGACTAATCTGCCTAAAATGTTGGAGGTCAACACTATCTACATCACACTTTCCAGAACATTCAAATGCCAAGGCTTCCTCCATTTTTATTCAGAGTGAGACTTTTACTTGTACTTATTTATGTAACCCACAGCGCTTCGACTAAGTTATTAGATTGCCTTGTGAATATTCAATATTCTGAGCACGTGCGCACGCAACAACCTGAACTACAAATGTCACCCTGTGATTTTTAAATCTCCTATTTCTACTTTATTAAACTTCCTGTAGTATTATGGATGCATTGCTGGCAATATCTAGGACGAGATGTGAATGAAGTTGGATTCATGCAGGGACCAGGATTGATGGTCGGAAAGTCCTTGATTGCACATAATTCTCTGTACTAAGTATTTTTAATTTTTTTCGCTTCCTTGCTATGAAATTCGCTATTCTATCAATATTTTTGATCTTTGTAGATTTGCGAAATCTAACGAGTTATTAGTGGTAGTAACGTGAGAGCACGACGACGGGCAAATCGTACTCTTTCAAGTACTTTCATCTCACAAATTTGCTTTAGTTATTTGTAGGAAGCTTTACTACGGTGACCGGATAGCGATTGCGCCAATTTTTGTTTGTCTAGTCAATTTAAGTGAGCGAGATTAAAGTTTCTTGGGTTGTGAGCGATCTCAGCCAGCAAGAGTCGTCATTTTGTAATTCTTTCACCAAAGTACCAACTAGTAGCTATCATAGCAGGGAGGCGGTCGTGACTACGACCTCCTACTGCCGCACACTCGCTCCTCTTCCGCCCCGCTTAAAGCCGAACATGTAACTCGGACTGGATGATTGCCTGCTGTAAAACCACTATGTGAGATCATAGAATAACTTTTCTTGTTGGGGGGCGCAAAATATCAGCAACAATGAAACCACAACCAGCAGCACCAGTACCAACAACAAGCACGTGCCGCGCTCGCGCAGCTACTAGTAAGGACCACCCCTACTATGGCGCTGGCGCCGCGCGTTGCTCAAGTATGCTTATGGCGGACATCGTCACAGTAACACGCTCCTGATAGTGGCTGTTGATGCTGCTTCAACTGGTTGTTCCCCTCGTTTCCCCCTTCACTTTATTTTACCGGTGGTGGTGCTGAGCGAGCGAACTTCTTTAACACCTCCCGTTTTTTTCAATCATCCCCATCAAAAATAGCAATCATGCAGGAACAACAAATTCACATTTAAATTAAGATAATGCTGTGGAGAAGAGAAGGCAGGCAGAAAAGGTTCCAATGAATCGGCGTCGAGTACTACTGGAAATGTGCTAGCGCTGGACTAATATGAATAAGGCTCGACACTACCTCGCCAAGAATAGAAAGAATGAAGCGAATACATATTATGAAGAACAAGACTTCGGAACGACTACTTACTGTTGAGATAGGGATTTGGAAATAGCCGCCCACTTGTCCAGAGATTCTACCGCTGCACCAGTCTCCAACACCCGTCGCGCAATGACGATTCCCTCCTCCAACGTTGGAGCCAAGCCGTACACGTACACTCCTAGGCCCGCATTCAGCACTACCGCATCTCGTTTCGCATTTGTATGCGCTCCTCCCGCAAGCACGTTGCGGAGCTCTTGAGCATTCTCCTCTGGTCCTCCTCCTCGTAGATCTCGTACAGTACACCGAGGGATATTCAGATGTAACGGATCGAATACGCGTCTGTCCGCAAGAATAAAAACACGAAAACGTACACGAATACGAGCAATCAAAGGAAAGTCAAGTCACGAGCATGGAGAAATAGCAACAAGAAACAAGCATCAATCAATAGAAGTGACTTGTGCACTCATTTCTTCGCATCAGTGTGATGGTCCAGGTTATTCGCTACCTGGAGATTTCGTAGCGCTTGGCAGCACCTTTCGGGGCTACATTCTTGATTTCATAGATATCCGATGGTCCAAGAGGAGACACTTCATCGAGGCCACAGCCATGTACGATGAGGCCGTGATCGATCTGCCCTAACTCCACCAATGCTTTTGCAAACAGCTCCATCAGATTCTTATCGAAGACACCGAGTACAACATGTTGCGGATTGGCTGGGTTAGTGAGCGGACCGAGCATATTAAACACAGTACGGACTCCCAGTGATTTCCTGATCGGGGCCACTATTTTGGTGGCGGGATGAAATACTGGAGCGAATAAGAAGCCTATACCACACTCTGCTATGCACTTAATCAACTTGGCAGAGTCTAAATCAATAGCGATTCCAAGCCTTTCAAGTACATCAGCTGACCCACATTTGCTGCTAACAGATCTATTTCCTGTTTTAGCAACTTTGCATCCGCATGCGGCCGCCAGGATTCCGGCAGCAGTCGAAATGTTTATAGTATCGGCTCCATCTCCTCCAGTGCCTACTATATCTAATACCCTATCGCGAATATCTATCTTCAAACAAACCGATTTCATCGCTCGCACCATTCCCGCAACTTCCGAGGCAGTTTCTCCTTTCACACGCAACAAAACCAATAATGAGCCTACCTTAAAAAAGAGTTAGTAGATCTTCCCTCAGCTACTAAACGATGCTCTAGTACCTGAACAGGATCTGCACCAGCTAAAATGCATTTCCAAGCGTACTCTGCCTCATTTGAAGTCAGATCTTCTTTGTTTAAGAGTTTATTCAAATAGGATTTCAAAGTGGAAAATGAACTTGTGCTATCTAGGGGCTTCTCAGAGCCCTTAAGCAAGAAAAGGGATTTTACATTAAATAATGAAGAATGTATATTTGATAAGGAAGTCAGCAATATTATAGAACTGAGGACTTGCCAAGGATCCATGGAAGGATTATGTATCACGTGTCGCACGTCTCTACTTCATTGGCATTATTACAATCCGCTTCATCAGGACTTCTACAATCATATTATCTTAGCTTAGGGTAATCTACTGTACCAGATAAATGCTAAATTTTATGAAGTTCTTGATTGAATTAGTTTTTGTGTTTACATTATTAAGCTCTCCCTCCCAATCGTTATTTGATAAATCTTCTTTGCCGGTAGTAGATATTTTGGATTTTTACAGCGATCAGAAAAGAGTTAAATTTTTGGAGGAAGTGTCTCGTTCCCTTCACGAGTTTGGATTTTTTGCCGTCATTAACACTGGAATACAATCAGATATTTTAGAGGCGGCGTATATCGCATCGGAGAAATTTTTTAAGAGTCCTATATCACTGAAGCTGAAAATCAACGATCTCTCTTCAAACGGGCAGCGAGGACTAGTTTTTAGTGAACGTGCACAAGGACAAACGTCTAAAGATATAAAAGAATTTGTTCATATTGGTCATTTTGGAAATATATGGCCTGATTGGATGGACCTAGAATATCCGATGATGAATTTACTGGAATCGTTGGACTCCCATCGACGAGATATTGAGAATGCTATTTCATTGTGCCTCGGAGAAGATATTAACTTTTTAGCCAGGAAAACGGTTAATTCTTCTTCTTTACTCAGAGCATTATATTATCCTGTGCCAGCGCAACCAGAAGCAAATGGTGCACTTTGGTCCGCCGCTCATACGGATATCGACCTCTTCACCATATTGCCATTCGCCACAAACGACGGGCTGCAAATATATTACAATAACAGTTGGCTGGATGTACGCGTTCCCCCTGATGCATTTATAATAAATTCAGGAGACTTACTCGAGAATCTTTCCAACGGATACTTCAGAAGCAGTTTCCATCGAGTTGTACGCCCATCCGATAACGACAAGGAAAGGTTTTCAATTGTGTACTTTATTCATGGATATGACCAATGTGATTTCTCTCCTCTACCAAAATATATTGAAATGAATAACGGTGTAAGGAAATTCCCCATCGCTACAGAAATGGATCTTTTATCAAGGCGACTTGTTGAATTAGGGCTAGCGGATAAGGATATGCTTGCTTACGACAAATCATCTGGACTGATCGAACAAGTGATCGCATTGACGGAGGAGGGTCACGCAGCAGAAGCAGTTATTCGAATGTATGAGAGTTGGAAGCAGCAACAGTCGGTCTCCGTAAGCGACGCTAGTAGTCACAGACATGAGGATAGCAAGTCTGTAGCTGAATTATGATTTAATCATACAACTCTGTTTTGTATCACAACCGTATTTTGCCGATATTTTCACTTGCCATTAACGACTTTATTTTTATGTTACGTATTTTTTATGCAAGAGTGTGCGACTGTTCGACTCAGATAAACAGCATTTTAAATATGGCGTACGTCTGCACGAGTTCTTTTCATACTTTACTTCGGACTTGAGTGTGTGTGGTACATAGCGGCAAGTGAGGAGTTTTACCTTGCATGCATGCATGCATATGAACTTTTCGTGATCGTAGTTGGGTATGTGAAAACCACACACAAGGCCTCGATGTACCGCCAATTGGTGCCCACTTTGTCAGCAGACTATAGCTGGTTGAGCTGCTGTGGATGGACCGACGAAAGCTAGAATTTTTGCTAACTCCTACTATCATTCCTCTTAAGTAAGTAAATGCAATTACCAGCTTTACTTAGTAGCACTACTAACCACAAAAAAAAATTTCTTTTGCTGGACCAGAAAGGGTTGTACACGCGATGTTTATCTCTACCATAATAGCATGCCACTTATGTAGCCACCTGCATCCACTCCCAATATAGTATATCGAAACTAAGCAATATAACTTCCGGTCATTCAGCATCTCTGCTACAGCGAAGTAAGACAATTTTCAATTGAGATTGCACTAATGCTATCCATGAAATCTTATTATTAAGCAAAGTCATATCAGCTAATGACCAAAGTTTCCGGCTATGTATTCCGCAGAAAAGGTCCAGCCACAAAAGGCAAATTTCATTTTTCTTGCAAAATAACCGGGGAAAATATCGGATCCTCCTACTCGGTGCTGCGAGGATTCATAGTTCCTCATGGTGGCAGATGGCCTGCCAACATCGTAAAAAGTATAGAACCTGAGTTTGTATATTTGTACGATGCAGTAGGAGCGCAAGAATGGGAACACCATATGAACAATCAATCATAGAACCAATATTTCTGGCTGTGTCACAAAAGCGAGGAAGTCAGTCTGATTGTGGCACGAAAGTTTGATAGTCCCACCTAGCATAGGTTGATGATAGCTAGGAGTAGGGGCGTAGAGAAGCATCTGTACAAGACTAAACCTCGGTGCTCAAACATGTAGTCGTGGGGGGCTCAGGATGGTCGTTCAGGTCCTTTATTACCACTTAGCTAGTAAAAAGCAGCTTAGGTTGCTCAATCTGTCGTTACAGTCGCTCTATATAATCTAAGCCAAGTTCCTGTTTAATTGGCTATGAATAAAGTCATTTGGATTGTGTGCAGCTACCGCTTCTCTGCAAGCGCTCACCGGTGCAGATTCTTCCAGGTACTGGTAAACCCGTCGCAGACTCCCTGACGGCAAGGGTGTGTGCTGGGGACTATTCTCTCAACAATATATTGCCTGGCACGGTCGCGGTTCCTGGACCTAGGCGAGTCTCAGCAGGAGGGCCGTCTGTCACCGTCCCTGCGAAGCGGTGCTCTGGCCTCCCCGGCAGATTACAACCTGGGACCCCAGACAATGACCCCTCGACCGACGTAGATCCCCTTCGATGGCAACGATTTGAAACACAGATTCGGCAAGTCGCCCTACCTGTGTTTCCATGCCTGCTGCCTTTGCTAGTTACGGGAAATACTTTCAAAAACGTTTGGCGTATTTTCACCGAGGATCCAAAAAGGATTTTTTCTACTCCAGTTCTGAAGTTTTCGGCTCAGCCTGTGACTGTAAGGTTCTAGACATATTCTATTTAAGTTCTTGAAATTCATTTCGTCAAAGATGCGGAAATTGACACGGCCAAAACTTTCACTCGAAACCGAAACACAGATTACAAATGTAAAATCAATCGTTTAATTCTCCTGCAGATGGAGATGAAGATTTCCCCAGGCATTAGAAAATTCCTTCGGGTCAATTGAATCCAAAAGTACAAAAATATTAAATTTCAGCTAATAAAATTTTTTGTGAATATTATGGTATTCGACTTTTCAAGTTTAGGATGAAGAAAATAATTTGCTCTGTGCTCAGGGTATTCTTGATTACAATAAAGGTTACTCTCTCGACCAGTTGTTTTTGGAGGTAGGAACAAACATCCCAATATTGCATCACAGTCTCTGCTACCTTCCTTCCTTAAGGCCAAACATTCAGAAAGGCTAATGCCTTTCATATCGTTGACTCTGTTGATACGATTACGAGAAATACTCTCCCGCAGTTCAAAAGAAAGCCCAATTCAAGTATCGTATCTTGTAAAATTGAAGCAGCTCATCTACGTTACGTCCGGAGGATTGAACAGGTTTAACTGAAGCCGCCAATTCAGAAGCCTAGCTAACGTCACTACCTACCGAAAGGAAAGCAGTGTGTGAACGCAAAGAATTCAACACATTTCCACGACACCCCCTATTCAGAAGCCCCAGCCAAGACCTCAACTTCTGAACGTGAAGTATCAATGGTATATACAGAGAATCAAACAGTCTTCTACGAACCACATTGCCTCGGTGAGCAAAGTGGAGATGTCAGCGTTGAAAACAACTTCTAGCGTCCCTAATGCCTTTATGTCGCCTTTGCTCTCAACAAGATCTAAGGTACATCAAAATTTTCTTTTTTTGAACGAAAACCTTGAATCCTTCCGACTGCTCGGCGATCCGTCATCGGCACTTCCCGATTCACCGAGTGTGTTGCCGATCCAGCACCATCACCTTTTACGCTTCCAGTCTTTAATTTCTTATCGGTAAAATTGAGCAGCTAATGAAGGCCGTACTGGCGGGGAAACACATCCTTCTTCTGACACAGCGTTTTCTCTACCAACTCGTCTCCTTTTCTGCCCCCCGCTACAGACGACGAACAAGCAGCATTCAACTCTATTCCGACGCCAGCTCGTACCCTCATTGGAGAGCTCAAAGTTAGAAGTTTGAAGTCCCTGAACTTGTCTATTGCCGAGGACATTGTGGTTTGTCCCCAGTCGAGCTTGATCAGAAGCAGTGGCCTCTTGTGACAGAAAGGCTCGCGCGTGCGTAAAAGAATTGAAGTGGACGCATTTTGAGACTTCAGGGGCAGGTAGGAATTCTCTTTTTCTATTTGTCTTTCACAGGTCAGCGTACAAGCGGATATTCACAACAAGAGGGTTGAAGACCTATCCCGCTGGACCTCCTGGTAGGGCGATGAATCTCTCTCATTCTTGCTTTCAGTCTGCCCACGCCCAGCCTCGTACTGCTTTGACAAAGACGACGAGCACTTGGCTCTCCCTGGTGGATCAAACTGAGCGCTGATTCACTCGATTTGCTTTTGACTTAGCAGCAGTGTGAGAGGGAGTGGTCGGAGTATATTTAGTAGGACTTGGCTAGACTGTCCGACTACCCGCGGTAGCCCATCACCACTGCACTTTCCTTCAATATGAATAGGGAGGGATGGGGCTATGGGTAAGCATGTCGGACCACCGCCCTGTTGTTGTGGCCTTCTCTGGCCTCCCAGTTTCCACTCGACCTAGGTTCACTCAAGCCTATGGCCTTGCCCAAACGCTACAGCTCCGCCGCTTTCG
>VKHC01000024.1:0-18721 GCA_015143735.1 Synura sp. LO234KE | reverse complement strand
CAAATTATTAAACAATTTCATGTAAATTTCTTCGTTTCCAAAGAGCATCGTGATTACGATATGATGATATCATTATCTAGTTTCAAACGTAGAACAGTCGCATTTTCTAGACTTCTACCAAATTACTGAACCGATCTAAACAATTTCATTTAAATTTCTTCGTTTCCAAAGAGCATCATGATTACGATATGATGATATTATAGATTGGTTGACATCTCAATCTAGCATGTGCTGAGCATATAGATGCTTCATATTTTTGTGACGAAAGCAATTTCGTTAAGATTCCATTCTCATCAGCATTTACAGAAATAAACTTCTAGAATAGTTATGCTTGCTTAAAGAACACTAGCACTTGGAATTTTGCTTTCCGTGTTTTTGAGCTACTATGTTATTGAAGTAGAAATCTGTATCGCCTAAACTCCCGGTAGATTGTTCTCGTTCGTCAATGAAGTTGACCTGAGCCCACCTTCATTATAAACACTATCTCAGGACAAATATGTGTTTTGTTTTATGCAGCAATTAATACCAAGAGTTCTATGCTACTGGGGATCGTCAATAACAAAGAACGTATTACAAAGATAAGTTACCTTAATTTCTAACCCATGTACATGTTAAGTAAATCCGGATTTTTAAACCCAAGTATATACATATCTCTCTAATAATTTCAAAATTAGCGCACGGCTAAAATTAGCCTTGTTCGAAGATATCAAGTGTACCTCATCAGGGAACTTGTTCGTGGTGCTCATAGCAGATTTTTTGAATATTCATATTCTGAATCCTGTATATTGTGAGGAGAGGATATCGTCACCGGTAGACCTATATCGTTAACCAGGAAATCTATATCTTCACCACCAGCTTGATGATCGTTAAGGATTTTTATTACTATCTCGGCCTTTGCGCCCATTTCATCTCGTTGAGTTATTATCGTCTTCATCA
This sequence comes from Synura sp. LO234KE, assembly GCA_015143735.1. Taxonomy (NCBI): domain Eukaryota; class Synurophyceae; order Synurales; family Mallomonadaceae; genus Synura; species Synura sp. LO234KE. Next base: position 17,785 of record VKHC01000024.1, on the reverse strand, counting down.
GTCAGGTCTATTGAAGCTTCTATATCCTTTCCTTGTAAAGAAGTTCCTATATGGATTACTATATGTTTATTATAACTTTCAAGATTCAAACCTGGAGCTAATGTATCTCTAAAGTAAAGCTAGAAACAAATTCTATTCTCCACCGAAAGTGTATAATTTTTCATTCGTAAGCAACAACGGCAGGCAATCCATTCACATGAGAGCTGCGTTACAAGGAATTGGATGCCTTTAATACTCGTAAAGGGTCGAATCGTGGTAGCCAGGGCACATTCGAGAATGGAAGTTCTCAGAACTCGTCTGCTTATAATTGTTCCGCGCAGTACGTGGCCCATATAGAGACTGCTTCAATTGAAGCCCCAATGAAGCAGATTGTCTGTGACAGATGACTGGATGTTGGTGGACCGGAATGCTTACTAGCTTCTAACGTTTAAATGCAGCTTCTTTTCTTTTCTAAAGGTACTAATTTTATTACGGACAAGCTCTTTTTACAATCTTCTAGGATTAGGTTGTTAGAAAAACTCTTTTCTTTCCGACGGTTCCTGATAATGGCTCAATAAATTTTTTTATCGAGAAGCAATAGATAACTTTTTTGAAAAAATTAATAGTATAATTGTTCTTTAGAAACTATCCATAGAAAAATTGTGTAGAAATTGTTTATCGAACCCAAATTGAGTACTACTATCATTCTATTGGGTACCCACTATGATGTAAATCTATTTACGGAGCGTGTTGCCCGCATATAGAATACGAAAATAAAACTCTAATTGTTACGGTCATTCTACCACTCTACGTACGGTAGGAGTCTTTCAACGGTAGAGGACCGGCAAGGATTTTTTACGGCAGTGACCTTTCAACGGCAACCAAGGAGCCCGCAGTATGAGCTGTTGGTGTGTGTCCTTATATTTTAATTTTCTGACACTCCATGAAATCAGATCGATTAATACTCGATATCGTCTAGTTTCTATTGACTTTTTAAGCTTAGAAAACTTTCAACGGCAATGACATGGAGCGATTTCAGAGATTGGAATTGTTGGGCGTAGTTCTTGGTCAAGTCCACTCCTCCTGATGGTGAGGAAGTTTGGCAGCTTACGAAACGTGTACGGTTAGCCACAAGACGAAGACCTTCATTTTATTCTCATAATTTACTATGAATAAATATTGGCGGTCGCTCATTCGCGAGGACTCTAAAGAGTTAAATTTTAGGGCGTTTACCACCGATGACAAGAACGGCGTCAAGGCAAGCTATACGCCCACCTCGAATGGTACAAGCTCCCTACCTCTTCACTAAAGTGTTTGTGTGATAGAGGGTAAATAGTTGATAAAGTAGTTATGTAATCGTTTTTTTCAGGTGGTAGTAGTGTTAATGAACGCCCTGCAGAAAGAAATTCAAATGCGTCGCAATAGGACACCGACTCCTCGCCATATCCATGCCGTCATAGGAGGCGAAGTAGAGGTAAGCCTTTTCATCCATATGCACGAGGATATCAGAGATGTGCTTCAAGTGAAAATAGTAGTTAGAACTACGCCAATATCTTCTAAAAAAGTTTTGCCGTCACGTTGGGTTCTGTACAGAAACCACTATTCTATTGTAGGGAGGCGCCAACACCCTTTCCACCACTCATCATGACCTTTTAAATACTTTCGGTGAAATTTTCGAATGTAAAAGCCCTTTTGTACCAATATTCATGGGTCAATCTGTACAAATCATTCGATTTCTTGAACTGCTTCGACCAGAGCTGCACATTCTCTTCGGTCAAATTCTCCGCCGACTTCACCGATATAACGGATAAATTCGCCTGCGAGTATCCTCGGACCCCAGCAAAGTGCTCAATGACAGGGATCGCTCCAAGCAGCAGTATTTCCCACGATCGTCCGCAGTCGAACCCGTTGCCGTGCGGACTGACGATGTATTTGTACTCGGTGTAGACCTCCCAGAGCTTGGCCTGAGGCAAATGTATGTTGGACTCTGTTCCGCACAATTCGCAAACTGTACAATTATAATTTGCCCAGTCAAGAAATCGTTGACGTTGATAACCATTACTAAAACAAACGAAAATCTTATCCTTTCTCAAATGAAACGGTCGGGTCGCAGATAGACTAATTGCTTCCCTTAGTTTTCGATGATACATCTGGTCGAAACGCTCCGAATTAGTAATTATTTGAGGTGTCGATTCAGCTAATAGATTTTCGTTTGTTGAAGTTGATAATTTCCTTAAGTATCGCCGTTCGTCCCTATTGGTTATATTTAAAATTTCTCTTAAGTCCTCTCCTGACTCTCCAAAACTCTGCCGAGAGTGTATGCCAACAGGTATTTCCATCACACGAGAGTCCTGGTGGTTTGAATCTAAATGATTTTGTTCGACTCGCCAGTAAAAAACGCACTTATGCTCAAGAATGATAGCACTAGATGATGCACTTATGGAGACATCACCGTTTCCAGAGAACAAAACGATTCCTTTCCCAGTTTCCTTATATCTTGACTCGAAAAAAGGTAGAATATGATTGAAAAAGTGACGATGATGTCGAAAGTCAATATGGACGTGAACAAGTAATAGTTTCTTATTTGGAACATCATTCGTATTAGAGTGAAAAGTACTCACACACGTTAAATGACCTGCGTTGATACACGGATGTACGAACAAATCAAAAGTTTTCGTCCAAGGTAGCTGATTTGAGAATTTGGAATCCGAATATGCGTACGAAAATCGAGTCATATGATAGTCCAACGAGAATGGGTTTTGGGGCTTCGAATCCTGGCGAAAATTGATGACAGAAAAAGGATATTTTTCAAAACTTAGAGATCTTTGCGAGAAATTTGTGGTCATGTCGGGTTTTAGAGATGAACCGTGTCCTTCGCAGGGCAAGCAGAGTATCGATAAGAAAAGAATATTAATCATCAAATCGATACACATCATTCAGCTATATATTCTAACGTTGTTATAATTAGGGTCTGAATTGATCAAGGTACAAAATACTAGGAAGAGATTAGAAATTCGGGTGAAAATTAAGTACAATTGCCAATATTTGTCGTTACATAAAACATAAAGCTCAGGCGTAAAATAATTTTCCAGCAAACTCAGTCTCAGCCTCATCTCTAATCTACTTCTGATGTCGCTGAATGAGGAAAATGTTAAAGTCATTGTGAGAATAAGGCCTGTTCAACCGAGTGAATCTCTCAAGGGTGAAATTTCGTGCGTTCATCCGATGAAAGATGGTCGCGAGGTTCAAGTAAGACAATTTAACTTAATGCATATCATGCATATCAATTTTTACCCTTATGACAGGTTCAAATTGGTCCTTTAGAAGCGAAACAGTTTCGCTGTAGCATATGCTGTCCTTGCGACATATCGCAATCCGATTTCTTTTCGTCCACTGGAATCACAACATTATTGGATTCCGCTGTCAACGGATTTCGAGGTTGCATATTTGCTTTTGGACAGGTCAATATGAATAATTCTAATAATGTCCTTCTAATTCTTTCCTATAATAGACTGGATCGGGTAAAACATACACTATCGTTGGTCCAACCCTTTCAATTGAGCCACATTCACCAAACGATGGTATTTTGGGTCGGTCGATAAACTATTTGTTTGATAAATTGGAGCACCTTAACGTACCAAAATTTCTCCAAATATTTTATTTGTTCAGAATAATATATATATTCATTTACAGGTCAATTTTGTTTTGAGGATTTCCTGCGTCGAGGTTTATCATGAGAATGTGTTTGATTTATTTTCGGAGGAAAGGGAAAGAGAAAGCCTTCTTGTGCGGGAGCATTCAAAGGATGGTTTTTACGTTGAAGGCTGTAATACCGTTGCATGTGTAGATAGGAAAGTAGCGTTTAAGATGTTATCGATCGCTATGCGGAACCGACGGATCGCTCAGCATGATATGAATAGCAGGTATGTAGATAATTTTCGTCCAATATTTCGCTTTGCAAAAAGGGCAATTACTCGGTCGAGTGAAGGATGAAATACTTGGAAAATCGGACGAGATGTAACATTTATTTCTTGGTCTGATGGCAACAGATTATTTAAATTCTGAATAACTCAACACTAATCAATGTAAATATGTTTGAGTCTAATCATAACCTAAGCTCGCGAGAAGAGCCACGTCTCTAACTGATGCTTATCGCACTGCTGATCGATTGCCCCGTCATCGAAAAACTCGCCTGTCGTGGTAACTTGTGTCGTCAACCTTTGCCGCACTATCACTACAGATCAAACCGGTCGCACTGTGTAACGGAAATACATGTGGAGCTTCCGGCGCGGGAACCACAAACAGGTACGAGTAGATCCCCTCAAATATAACGATCGCAGTCGCTCAGGATACATTAGGAGAGTCATAACCCACACACAAACACGCCACGTCGGGTTGTAAATTGCCACGGGCACTGCTAGCTCACATTATTCAAATAATTCACATAAAGTTACAGTAAGCCTTAACTGAATTCATCAGCGTACTTATGTTTTCACATATAGTAGCGTACGGCCCTTTTTCCTTTTTAATTTCAGTGCTTCATTGTCCACCTGCTTCCTTAACACGGCGCAGCTGTGGTATCACGCTGCCCTTTATCGCCATATTTAGAACATATAGTGTACAAATACACAGGGCGTTCTAATTTGTTGGTCCCCCCGCACCGCTCCTTCCGTGCGCCACCATCAAGGATCTAGCATTTTGCGACCCTTGAGTGTACGGACAAAGAAAGCCCTCTGCGGACTCGCGATCTCCCTTCCTCCTTTGATTTTGATCGAACTACTTCGCTAGTCCACAATATCTCTCTAGTCGTTGACCTCCACCTCTTTTGTGTCGTGATTGTCTCGTGGGCTCATATGGCAGTCCTTTCTGCTTGTTCGCTCTCATCCTTATTCTGTTTTATTGTTTTCCACCGTATCTTTTCATCCGAAATCGACATCCCATGATCAGACGGCGAGGAGCAGGCAGCGCAGGGAGGGGAAAGCAGTGCTACCGACAGGTCTGTGGCACATGTAACGGTGTCAGTAGATGCCTCGTGTGGGAGTGAACGGGGCGAGTTAGGCAGAGGACGGACTCCAGAGAGTCAAGGCTCAGCGGAGTGGTCCTGTCTTTGCCCTCACATCGCTCGATTGGTCCGCAGGCAGTACATGATGAAAGGCCGGGTGACTATTGTGGACCTGGCGGGAAGTGAGAGGCTGAAGGAGACGGGCAGCTCGGGCCAGGTGGGTGGAGTAAAGCGACAAAGAGATAGCTGCGGACTCCGACTAGGTTTTCTTCGACTAAGAAGCATAAATTGCCCCGTGGGCAAGATAAGCGCCGCTGTTTCCGACACCCAACTCTGGGCGGTCGGGCAGTCCCCGCCTCCCACGTTAACAAAAGCCGATACGTCCCTGCGCCACTCCCACTTGGAATAGCGTATTCCACTGATGAACCATGACCGTGTCCATGTCCATATCATCAGGTTCTCAAGGACACAGGCTTCATAAATAAGTCGCTGTATGTCCTCGGTAAGCGGCCTCTCTGTCGTCCTCCCCCGCCCCCACATTCACCACACCGATGTCCGAGGAGGGAAAGTAGCCTTCGGTAAACTGCTGTTGTACTCTGATGGCTGCGGATAGTTAGCGATATGTTTCTCCTTCGACCAGTCTCCAAGTCTGTGGTGCGGTAGTCGTAGCAGGGCGGTCATGCCCTCCCACGTCTGTCCTCTCATAAGGGTGTTGGATTGGGACTGTGCGGTTCGGTCCTCCGTCAATACTGTAGGCAAGGTGATCGTGGGCCTGTCTAGACTCGCTGTGCCCGACACAGAGAAGAGTGACCACGGACACGGACAAGGACAAGGAGACCCGCGGAGGAGGCGACGTACACGCGGCGAGCAGGGACAGGGGAGGGGGCAGGGACAGGGCAAGCACAAACACTTCCAGTCCCACGCCTATTTACGCGGGGGTCACAACAGGCAGATTCCGCCCATCTCGGGTCAACAAAATGTCGATGTAAGTTTGACCTATCAGCGCAGTGAGGTGTCTCTGCACTTGTGTGAGGAGAAGGCTCTCCGATTCCGGAGACCGCTATTTTTCCAATACCGAAACCGTTTGCTCCTCGAATATCGAGGCCGTGTGCGCCTCCGCTCACCTCGATCCAAACCGTTCTGTCTTATTCATCTGTGTGCGAGTGTGTCTGTACTTCAAGGCCGTCGAGAACCGCCCACCCGTCTCCATCCCCGTCCTTCGACCTTGCCTCTCCCCTAACACATCCACGCCGAACGCATGTGATCCTCCGCGGTTCACCTATGTGTGTTGCCTATATTATTATGTGTGTCAGGTTCCTTATCGAGACAGTAAACTGACCAAGCTCCTGTACAATAGTTTGGGAGGAAACGGGAGGACCATTGTAGCGGCATGTGTCTCAGGTTCGTTGTATGTTCACATCCTTATATAGATAAGAAATCGAGTGTCAGACTACCAGGGTGGATGGGAAGTGCAAGCTCGTGGGGATTCAGGGGAATGAAGGCAATATATATGTGTATGGCATAAGTTTGTTCTATGATATGATATGAGATGAGATGCGACGATGCACACGGTCCGGTTCGACCTAGATTGGGATGGGGAAAGCAAGGGATTGACCTAAGGACATATTATCTGTAATTTTCCATATTGGCCCGCCACATCAGCAGCATTTTCCGAGGTACAGTTTGTGGGTTGTATTCTGACAACCCTCTCCTCCCCTCCCTTCTGGACACGTACTTCCTTCGTCAGAGGCGTCAGGCAGCGTGTCGGAGACGCTACGAACATTGTCCTTCTGGTTCGTATTCCCTACCAAACGATGTGGGTGCGGTACTTTCTCGCAATTACCTATTTCTGTGCCTCCCGCTGCTCCAGCATGGCGGCCGCTCGCATACGCAGTCGGCCCGTGCGCTTCCTCGACCCTCATGAGAAACTTATCCTGGAACTGAAACAGGAGATCAGACTATTACGGTGAGTATCACATCACCCGTATACCGTTACCGTTACCGTCCCACTCGCTAAACACAGCTCACAACTAGCGAGCTTCGCCCGATACAGTAGGTTGTGGGAGGAGGATGTAATTGGATTGATGACGGCTCTGACAACCGCTTCCCCTCTACCTCTATAACGGCATCATACCCTTTGGTGGACTGTCCTCCAGATCGGAGAACCTGCGGCTGCGCTCGGCTGTATCGGAGATATCGCTGGGAGATGCTGGCCTTTCATGTAACCGACACGACCCTCCATCTGCCGTACGCGTATCTCTCGACCTGGGTAATTCTGTGATGTTACGATTGTAATATTATGCTGTCAGTGGAGTCGATGTCGGTGCTCGGAGCGCGAGGGAGAATAAACGGGGAGGGAGAGGGCGGCCTGGAGGAGGAGGAGGAATATACGTCCACTGCTCTCCCGGACCCTCCTCCTCCTCGCTCACCAACTCGACGCCTGTCACTAGATGGCAGTGTGGACAATGAGGTGAGCGCAGGTCGCCGGTACTGCCCGACAGTCTTAGCCTCAGTACAGTTGAGAGCGTGACAACCGAAGCACTGACTACCCGATGACCGTAAGTACATTCCGCTCCTTGGAATTGTCGTTCCGGTAGGCGGAGTCTAGTCAGCGCCCTCCAGCCTCTCCGATCGTGACGTCTGTCACAGTGGCAGAGGAGAAGACAGAGGGCTCAGGACAAGCCCAACACGTCTCCTTATCTCCCATTGAAGCCCCAACGCGTAACGACCCACCAGCTAAGAATCACGTGAAGGGGGAGGCGACCAAGCAAAGGTGTGTGCAAAGCGTCCACTTAAACTTCGCTGTGCAATCACACCAATGTGCCGATGGGCTTTCTTCTTCATTCAGAGTAACAGATAAGCTCAAATCGAATGCTTTGCGGGAGAAATACCTGGAGGTGAAACGGTCGTATGAGAAGCGGAAGCCAGTGGCCAGTCATCAGCGGATCATTGGAAACAACATCAAGGGGACGGAGGGAAGCGGTTATAATCAAAGCCAACAGGAGAGGGAAGGGATTCCCTCCCAGCGACACATAAAGAGTAAGAGCAATGATGACGCTAGCTCTGCGGAAGTGTCCTCCTCCGTCCTGCTCGGCGATGGAGGTGAAGAAGGAGCAGCATCGGTGGCCACGGGGGAAGGTAAAAGTAGAATGAATAGAGGGTGATGTCGGTAGCATGCGGATCATATTTACATAGCAGAATAGTCGTAGACTGGGCAGAAACTACAAATAAAAGAGGGAGATCGTAAGTGAACGAGGGTCTAATATTTTGCTTGGAGGAATGTGTACGGAGATACATAATTACAATGTGGTCGCAGCGAATTGATTGACCGACACCTTATGGTGTATGGGAGTTAAGATAGGGAGTCGAGTGGTGCGCGATTGCGTCGCCTACACACGTTCTCGTACTTCATCCTCACTCCCCCATGTCGCTCTGTGTGCAGGGGGAGCGCGGAGGCACACTCGGTCCATCTCTTTGAATAGTCTGAGACAAAATGAGCAACAATCGTCTATTCCGCAGAAGCCGGTGCCGTCGAAGCTCAAGGATGTCCGGCAAGATTCGGAGGGACGCTTGGGAGGGGGGGCTCTAAGTAATGGGCCCGTGAACGGTCGAGACGACAGAGAGGTGAAGAAGTTTCGTGGCGAAGTTAAAGCGGGTCCCAATCGAGAGAATGCGGCGCTTCGATCTCCCAGTAAAAAGTTGATTTCTCCATATATAGGTACAGCTCTTACGATGAACATATACTCGTGGTGAGCCCTCTTGTGCAGCTCTGTAACTGTTCGTGTTTCGTTGTTATTTCCTGGACCGGCGAAGGACATAGATAAGTTTGACTCCTATCGTTAATTTGACTTGAATATTTCATTCCCGTACCGAATGAATGGCCTCTGTTTATGTCTGCCCACAGCCCACAAGAAGTCTTTCCTAGTATCGCCATCGATAGAGAGGAAGCAGAAGGTGTCGGCTAATTCCGTTGTGGACTCAGCCTCCACGTCTCCGCCCTCCACACTCCTCGGCTCCAACAACATTAGTCCTCGGAGCAAAGCTCCACCTGGAACTCTACAGGCCCTCCCGGGATATCCTGTGCCTGAGTCCCTTTCGATTGTAGGGTTGGAGGACTTAGAGACCGACCGCCTCTTTCAATTCTCCGGGAAATCGTTTTCATTGGAAGAGCTGGAGCCAAAGCGGCCGCAATTGCTAGATCCCATGGAGGACATATTTCGGATTCGAAGCGGAGGGGAGTCTGCAGTATTTCAACCCTTGAAGATCGAATCCGCGCCCCCGTTGAAAGGTGCAGTTCGCAGTGGTGCTGGACTTCGCACTTCTATTGGAAATGCTGCGGAATTTGAGAAGGCGCTGGAGCGGATGAAGGCGAGGGGGTTAGTCAATAACGGAAGCGGTACGTTGTTCGACAGTAACGGCGAAGAAATGGCGATCAAATCCAAGTCCAAGTCCATGTCTTCGGACGTGAATGTATCATCGTCGTCCAGCCACCGTCCTGTCAGTGTAGATTATGGGTTGCCGGGTAAGGAGGACGCGCTGAGCCGTCCTTCTCTTGACCCCCCACCCATCACGCCCACTGCGTCCACCTTCCCGAAGAGGGGTAGGGCTTCTTTCGTTGGGAAGGAAGTGGACCAGGACGAGCACGAGGACGACGTGATCCGGGAAGATGAAGCATTAGGTATAACTGGGACGCCTGCTAAATCGAAGTCGAGCGGACTTGACCAGTATGGTCGCAAGGGTGGTGGTAGTGGGAGCGGCGTCAAGCGGTTCATGGTTCGAGATTTGTCCGCGAGCGAGTCAAGCCAATCGCCCAGTCAAAATTCAGGGCGAACAATAGTACCTAAGGCGTCTATGACCAAGGGTGAGGATGGCTATGTCGAAGACGATTTTGAGACGTACGAGGAAGAGTTCGAAGACGATGACGATGGAGGGCTCAATTGAAATTTGGCGGGGTGGAGAATATGGAGGGAAAACTTTATTTATTTATTTATTTGTTGTATTGTGCGGATTCGTTTTGTGAAATTACGGTGTGTGTTGCATATATCCACATGGACTCCTGCGGAAATGGGGATTTTACTTTTCGTTATCTGTCTTTTAATAATTTCAATTTAATCCTATTTATTTTAGCCGTCGTCCTTAAAATGTAATTCATATAGATTCAGCATGGATTTTTCAACAAGGTTTCTCCGATACGTCGTATAGGAGAAGTACTTGTCACATGTATGTTTGCAGAGGAGGAAATCCGAAGTCTTACCCTTCTTCATGTCAAAATGATAGTTGCAAGACTGTTAAAGAAACAAGCAGGAGTGGTACAGAGAGAAATGTGCGACGATTTTCAATGAACTAGTAATCTTTTCGAACAAATTACTGAATGATGTGCGCATTTTAGTAATTTAAGGTTTGTTTTCATAAGATGCTTTTATCAGCGTTCGCTTATTCACAAATAGTGATCATGCAACCTCGGTGTAGGCGATCGTGTCTAGAAAATTTTCATGAGCTGATAATATTATCAACATTTATTCGCCTTAAATAGAATGAAAACGATTTCTGTGCGACATCATACTAGGCGCTTTCTACCACCCACAGGGAGCACAGGCAGCGACCAAGCCTTGCGACCATACCACTGCTAAAATAATGTCAAATGCAGATAAAGAGAATTTGAGTGGTAGCGGAAGATGATTAGCTTAATACCAAGTTAAACATCCATCACAGATATCTGCTGTAACTGGATGGTGCGGGTGCCATAGACATGAAGGTCCGCTCCTAATGGTTCAAGAGTGTGTATATAGATCATCCGGTGCATAAATGAAATAATTTCATAGTTTGAACTTAAGAATCGAGGCCCTCAAGTTTTTCCTTCCAGTGCCCCGAGACTAATATAATATCTCCCTCCCGCCAATAGAAAATACGTGATCTTAAAGATAAAATGTAAACACTGAATCGTGATATCGGTCAAGCAGGGTGGTCGAGGAAAGAGGCTTGCACCTCTTGGTGTGCAATCGTTTCTCATGCAAGAGGACGCGAACGGGCACGGGCGTCGAGTTTGACAATTAGGAATCAGTGGCCAGTCAGGCTGTGCTGTTTTCAATACCTCCGTAATTGACAAACTCGTTGAACAGCGCCGTTCGCGCGTCGTAATTACTGTCCGCTGAATGAGCTCGCCCTCGCCGCTCAAAACCCACGGGCGCATACCCTTGATTACCACTCTCCGGATTACCTTCTGTCGCCCTTCTCCTTCGGGCTTGAAACTCCCTCAATCTCCCCCCGAATGTGTGGAAGAGGCAACACGAGATTAATACCACGGCGATTGAAAGCGTCATGACAAAGCAAAGAAGAACCCATAGCACCGTTATACGATCGTCTGCATGTTGTGTCCCTGTAGCTGACATGCCTAAGGATCCCGGCAAATGGAGGAACCAATCGTAAATATTGTCCCACCACTTATTTTTCTTATGCTTCCTTGGACTCTTTACATATATGGAATGCGTGGGAGCTGAACCAGGGGCATCTAAAGACGAAGCATTGGTGCTTGAAAATGCTGTTGGTAAGGAAGAAGACAGCAGGTACGAGGGACTTATGGTCGGAACAGCACTCGGTACATCGGATGGATTCACTGTTGGAATCATGCTCGGTAAATCGGATGGAAAGCCGGTCGGAGTCATGCTTGGTTCATCGGATGGCATGCCGGTCGGTAAGTAAGTTGTTGGTGCTATGGTGGGTATTTGAGTAGAAGGAAATGACGTTGGATTGTAGGATGGAGCGAATGGTACACAAGGACAAAATCGCCTCAAGTAGTAATCCGGCAACGTATCACATTTGCCGGAATCACCACTGTAATAACACAAATAATCATTTCCCTCAGGTGCTGCTGTTGTCGAAAATATTGATCGTTGGATTTCATCGCATTTTGAATGTTTGCAAGTCTTATAATCTGTATGATTAAAGCAATGTCGCAAGTCATAAGAAGTGGCTAATATTCCAAAAAAATCGTCCAAATTTGTCGGCCAAAAAGCCGATTCAACGCATTCAGAAAAATGATGCGAGCACGTGTAAGTACATGACTCTCTAGAGTTGCTTTGCAGCCACACAATATCCGCCCCAATCAATTCAGCTTTAGCATCTAGGTAATCGGATTCAATTGATGTTGGCGTGATACGTACTTCCTTACTTGTCTTTATTATTGGATGAGCGTTGTAATTAACTCCGACAACTTCTGCTGGCGGAAGTTCCTATTGCAAATGAGAAGTGAGTAGAATTCTTGAAAATGTTAACGCTAAAAATTACATCATTTGCACCGCAAACTGCAGTTGCCACAATAAATAAGTTCAAATGACATATCTTGATAAATTTGGAAAGCAAACTGGTCAAAATCGGTGCCATTTAATACAACACCTCAATTACGGAAGAGAAAGTAGAAGTCTGTTCGTGCACTGCAATCCATAAAAACTACGTGACTTTGCTTGCCTCGAAAACCGTCACACGAGAGTGGATTTTTTGGGTTCCAATCTGCTGTGCATTATTACCTAATATTGGTCATGTTCAGTAGCAACAACTCTCCCGACACAAGCCAACGGGGACGATCTTATAACCCAAATAACTTATCTCCAGTAATTACCAGCGCAAGAAATTTAAATTATTCGTTTTCGCAGGGAAGTCCATCGAATTTGAGCAACGAATATAACATGTGGTTAATGTTTTCGGACGCCCAGCAACAAGAAAACTACCAGCTATTTCGACGAGCTAATTTCTCAGTATCAACACTCTTCGCGTTGATTGGAATAATGACTTGTGTGTTTTTACTACGTGTCGGGGTAGCTTTGGTTTATAATACGGGATTATTCTATGTAGTATCCGCAATTTTCTGCTTCGTTTTTTCTGTATTGTTGGGTTGGTATATCATATACTTACGGCTGCTTAATTTGAATGATAAGGAGCAGCAGGATAGTGTGGGTGATGGCGCGAATGCCACAGTTTCTTCTCCATTGGCTGATAAAATGGAAAACGCGTTTGTTATTGCATCATCTTTATCGTGGGGCTTAATATTACTCGCCAGATGTCAGGTTGGATCGTGTGGAAGCGGGGTTAACATATTTAGCACAGGGTATTGCAATCCGGAAGCAGGAGGTAACTTCATTCCTCAAGACTCTGCTATCACGGTTATGCTGCTTCCTCTTTTTGTTCAAGCAACTGTGAAAGGAAATCAGTGGTGGGCCACATTCACGACGTGGATCATATCATTTACGTGCATCATAATATCAATTGCGCTCATATCCGCGTGGAATTCAGAATCCATTATAATTCTAGTTCTATCAATAGCAGTAGGTCCGATGCTCTACGAACATGAGCACCAAACACTATCTAGGTATCTGCAAACCTTAAAACTTCAAAGATTCGAAATGGAAGTCGATAAACAGGATCACAACCTCTTCTACACTCAATTAGAATCCGATGCTTTAAAGAAGCAAATGGAACATGTGGCATCTGATTTGAAGACTCCAATGAAGTCGTTCGATATAACGCTTCATAAAATACACACTCTGCTTCGACGAGTACAGAAACTCGCTCACCTTCCGAAAGACATTCGAATGCTGTTGAAGGAGTGCAGCAGGTCTACCGAATTACTCATCTCCACGTCCGGTTACATGTCGATGTTTATGAACCGCTCGCTTGACTTCTCCAAATCTCAGCAAGGAGCGGTGCTTGAGCCAAATATAGAGAGCGTCAACCTGCTCGACGCGGTCATGTTTCCCGTCCAATGTATTCGGGTGCTGGAGGCCCGTCTCAAACGTGTCCCCATCCAAGTACAACGCATTCGAGGCTCGATTAGCGAGTATGTACTCACAGACAGACAGTGGCTCCAGGAGAACATTTTGTGTCTGATATCGAACGCGGTGAAGTTTACGAAGAAGAATGGCGGTAGTGTGGATGTGCGTGTGATACTGGACACTCGGCAAGAAGACAGACCGTTACTCCGAGTTGAAGTGGAAGACCACGGGTCTGGCATACCGAAAGAAAAGCGTAAGTTGCTATTCGAACCCATGAATTGCGACGACGAAATCAGTAACAGGGACTCTGCTGGGTCCGTGACACACCAGGGGAATTGCACCGGGTTGGGGCTGTACAGTTTGGCGCTACGGATGGAAGCGTTGCAGGGCGACTGTGGGATGCGCTCTCGACATGATTTAGAACAAGGCTCGCTGTTCTGGTTCGCCATACCATATCTCCCTGACACCAACCGAACCACGGCGACGGAGGCATCTGCGGCGAAGGCGGTGGCCGAGAGGCCGCAGCAACACAGGTTTACTTCTGCTGATTATGACGACAATCTGTATGACGAAGAGGCGGCGCTGGAGCGGACCCCTGATGACGGAAGTGTCACTGCCGAGGGTGGAGATAGTGCGAAGCGGCCGAACATGCTTAAGAAGAGGACGTTCACGAGTCATTCCTTGCTAGGAAGTCGAACTAGTTTGACTGGTCACCGAAGGCACAGTAGTCAGGGCAGTGCGCCCAACGTCATGCGAGGTCTGGGTACCAGCACCATCAATATAAACACTACTTCTATGGAAATCCCACCTACCCCGATCACACCTTCGCTCCGCAAGTCCTCCTTCTTCGCCAACTCCTTCGTCTCGGCCCTCTTCTCGTTCGACGGCGCCCAGCCACAGACGCAGTCCGCACCCCTGACTTCCATACCGCCACCACTCTCCACCGCTGCTACTGCACCGCCTCCATCAGCCACCTCTGACCTCGTGGTCGGCAAGTCTCCTAGAAATATACCCAACAGACGTGCGAGCTTTAATTTCGCGTCGCTTCTCGGCGGAGGCGGAGGCGGCGGTGGGACAGAGGTGGAGCCCGAGAAAGAGGCCTCGCCCACGGGTTTCAAATTACCTCCGATTATCCGCCACACGTTGTACTCCCAGCGGTCCTTGGCTCGGTCTCCCAGGTCACAGGGCATAGTCACCGAGGAACATTCCGAGGTGAAGGGGAACAGCGAGACAGAGTCGATCGAGGTATTTCAACAGCTGGAGGAGCAGCAGCAGCCGGAGCGTCGGGTGTCGATGAGCGCGCCCTTGCCCCACCGGAACTTGTCTCGATACGACCGGCAAAGCAGTGTCGGGGCCTCTGTACGGTTCCGTATGAACAGAGGGCCTTCCAAGACAGCTAACGTCGCGGCGGCGGTGCTGGAGGACGACGACACGGAGGACGCAATGACGAAGGTCAACGTGTTGATGGTCGACGGAGACTCGGCCACCATGCGCTCCATCGCTCTGCAACTGGTGAAAGACTTCCGTATTGAACTCGCTATATCCTACAGTATGGATGACGCAGTGTACCAGATGCGCGTGAGGAGTTTTGATATAGTGATCGTGGAGCTTGACGACGGGGACTTGGAAATGATCCGCATCTTGGCTGCGTCCGAGACGGGTGGGGTGGCGGAGGATAAAGTTGTGGGGAATACGGGTGGGGGTATTTTATTGGATCCTGCAGTTCCTAAACCGCGTCGGAGCATACTCCGTGCGAGCTTCAGTAGTGTGGCGGGTACAGGCATGGGGTTCGCGTGTCTGCAGCGCCTCCGTCGAGATGCGCCGCTTCGCGTGGACTCCATCGATGACCATGACCATGACTTGTTCGAGTCTGTCTCTGTCATAGGACACACGAGGGAACAGACGGTGTTGGCGATCGTGAACGACGCGAATGATCTCAGTGAGGCCATGTTCAAGTACATGGGACTCAGTTACAAGATGAATCGGGACTTCCGCTTGCACCACTTTAACTTCATCTTATGCGAAATCATCGCGAAGAAAGAGGCGGGAGAGCGCAAGCGACGGAACTCGGCGGTGTCGAGCGCGTACATGGCCTCTCCGCACTTCAGGATTCTACCCTCGTTTCCCAGCGAGGACGACCAGGTGGCCTTAGGGATGCTAGATGGGGACGGGGACGGGGTAGGCAGGTCGGAGAGCCAACACAGTGAGTTGCGATCTAGGATTCCCACCTTTCACTCCCCGCCCGAGGAGAGCGAGTATAAGACGCCTATGGGGGACGTGGAGACCGGACAGGTTTAGGGCACTACACATGGTGGCTGGGAAGGTCATGAGTCCTGGTCCCTGTCCCTTGGTTAGGATTAGTAGTTAAGAGGCTCGTCTTGGTTGGAGAAAAGGTGTGGAGGGGAGAATGAAACTTGATCATCATGTGTACCTTTTTGTCGCTGAACGAAAGCCAGAGGATAATCAACGACCCGGATACAAGGACAGGTTTTGGTAAGGAGTTAAGGGAGGTCTGGAGAGCGGCTGTGTTTGCAATGACGTCAAATCAAGAATTTTACTCGGCAATCGAATTCGTCGCGGTTTTGTCAAAAATAAGACTTTTCGCAGTCGTTCGTTTGGTCTGGTCGGTGAAGACTTTCAGAATATTAATTTTGTGCGTATTATTGATTGCTATGAGTGGGTGATCAATTGTTGACGAGGGATCGAGGGTAACGAACGAGTGTCAGGTCATAAAAATATGTCGTATTTAAATAATTATAGTCGTTGTTCGCGTTTAAAAATTGCTGTTGAAGTAATATCAGTAATGATAGTGCCTATTTTAACACGCCTATTTTGGGCGACTTGTTACACAAGTCGCTGTAGGGGATGATGAATTGTTACACCGCCAAGTTAATCAGAATTTGTTAAAAAATAAATGAATTGTTACACCGATATCTGCGCTGCTGCTATTTAATTTTGCTAATATGAGGAGGAGATATGATTTTTATCGCTGCCGAGGATATTTTACCTTGTGCCCGTGCCCTTAGTATTCCGTTAGTATTGAATTTTCCTTGTAGGGAGCGCATTGGCGCTAGTTTTTCTAGTTAGAAAGCAGTCTCCTACTACTAGAGTAGTAAACTTCGTGAGGACCTAATTGAGGGATGTGTTAGAGGAAATCCTTTTCTGGATTATCTTTCTTGGTAATCCAGCGTTACTCAATTCTACGAAGTACCTCGTTGTAGGAGATGTTACTTATTTAAGAACTCCTGTTGCTTTAAGTAGTTTCTATTTATTTATTTATACGCTAAATAACTGTAATCCTCACGTTTATCACGTTTGTTGATTATGATTACTGTACAAATAGTATTTTCATGCATATTCATTTCACCTTAGTACGTCAGCATTTTGTTGCAATAATAGTAATTTCAATCAATCAATTAATTACCTTTGTCTTCAGAGTCTTCCCCTGTTGTACCTAATACAAAGTTCTCCTGAGAAATAGCAGTTCCAACATGGCGAATTGGTTATTCGATGTTGTCGGGATATTCATTATCACCTTCTTTGAATATTTCGTTGACGAATCAAGGTCTGTATTTTGATAAGACGAGATGCTTGAGCGAGAAGGTAATTAGAGACATTACTTAAAATATTAACGCATTATTACTTTGATAAGATATTCGAAAAAATTGCGTTCGCACTAATTTTTGGGGCAGATGTATTTTCCTGCCTGCTTTGTAAATATTTGAAAATTATCCTGAAACATAATCATTAGAGGCGGATGCATTTCCCAGCGATATTTGAAAAATAATTCAATTTGTGTTACAGTAATCAAGCCGCAGAATTTTTGTAAACCTAAAACTTTAAGCAAACCGCGATGTACTTCCCTGCGCGACCACGGTATTTTAATTACAATATGAGACATGAAAATGAGCAGATTCGTTCTCACTGCGCACCGGTATTACAATTACAATTCGAATTATGACTGTTAGAAGCTGTTATTGTCATGTAAACGCGTGCTGTGAAACGTGCGTTGAACTTGCTCATTATAAATTAAGAAGAC